>CM065592.1:20304022-20327590 GCA_033119425.1 Bufotes viridis | reverse complement strand
TTTTAGAAAATGTCCGGGTTCGGGTCCTTGTCCCGGACAACCCAAAATTCGGTACGAACCCGAACTATGCTCGAACTGTTCGCTCAACACTACTAACGGGCCATTTGTCACAATGTTTCGGTGTGGCAGCACACTGCAGTCAGACCATTACTGCCAGAATGATCTATTCTGTTCCATTAGGCACTGATGTCACAACATTCTGGTTGATCCATGCCTGAATTCATCTTTACTTCAATTTGTGTTGAGAGTTCTTTTTGGGGTAACTATGCTACCCACCACACTAAACACCTGCTCTGATGCCACATTACTGGATGGGCAGGAAAGCTTGTCCAGGGCAAACTTGGCCAGGGGATATTGGATTTGGGATGACAGGGTGCAGTCCAAGTATGCTACCACCTGCTGGTTCAGATTCTGCTCCATGCCTTGCTACTGGGTGGTTTCTTCTATAGGCAGATGAAGAAAACTGCAAATCAGAGAGTCAAAACTTAACTTGCTTCTCATGAAGCTGGTGAAGCTCCTGCACCCCGCCCTCCCCCAACCCCTCCCACCATCCCCAGAAGTCTTGGCAGAAAAGTGTGAGATCAGAGAGCCTGTCAGTTAGACCTTCATGAGGATGGGTAATGGAGCACATAGGCAGCGACCAACTGACTACAAAGGATGACTTGATAATAGTTGAGTTTTTCATCCCTCTCAAAATGTGTAAAAAAGGCCTCCATTTTGGACTAATAGTAAGAGTCTAACATTGTGCACAGCCAGTAGTCATCCCTCTTCCAGGGTCATCTGCATCGTCTTTGTTGTCGCCCTCTAGCTCTGATCCTCTCCTGTTTGGTCAGATAAACCACCTAGTACTGTATAGAATTCCTGGGTGTTTATGTCCTCCTCCTACTGTTGTGCCAGTTCAGCCTCCACAGGGCACAGGTGGCCATGAGATATAGGCCCTATATCTTCTGTCCCCTAGCCAGTCAGATTTATCAGTATCCCCTCCAGGACATGAAGTAGCGGAATGACATCATGCATCTGTAATGGCAGTCTGTAATGGCATCTGAGAATATAGATTTAGTGGTTGTTACTGAGACATGATTCAATGAGAGTAATGACTGGGACATAACAATACCTGGGTTCTCTCTATATAGGAAAGACAGAGAAGGCAAGAAAGGGGGTGGAGTGGTCCTATATGTGAAAAATAGCATAAAATCTAATCTAATAGAAGCCAGCGAAACCAATTTAGAGTCAGTTTGGGTTACGTTGCAGCTTGGTAATCATAAGGTAACTCGTGTAGGTGTCATATACAGACCACCAAGCCAAGTCAAAGAATTGGATGATCTACTAGTTGAGGAAATGACTAAAATGACATTGAAAGGGGAAGTTGTCATTATGGGAGACTTTAATCTTCCTGATATAAACTGGAAAACCAAAATAGCTAGTTCTGCCAGGGAGTACAGACATTCTAAATTCCCTACTGGGATTATCTCTACAGCAAGTAGTTGAGGAGCCAACCCGAAGGAGGCCATTTTAGATTTGGTGTTCTACAAATGGCAATTTGGTATCTGATATCACTGTAGGGGAAAGCTTAGGATCCAGTGATCACCAGTCAGTGAGGTTTACTATAAGTACAGTGACTGAGTCACTCCACACAAAAACAAAAGTTTTAGATTTTCGGAAACAGACTTTTCTAAAATGAGATCAGTGGTATACGAGTCCCTATCAGACTGGAACAATTTCAATGGAGTCCAAGAGAAATGGGACTACTTAAAATTGGCACTACTGAAGGCAACAGAAAAGTGCATTAGGCTTGTCAGTAAAGGCAAAAAGGAAGAGACCACTGTGGTACTCAGCAGAAGTGGCCAAAATCATTAAAAACAAAAAGATGGCATTTAGCAAGTATAAAAACACCCAAAACGAGGATGACCGGGAAATCTATAAGATGAGGCAGAGAGAGGCCAAGCAAGTTATAAGAGCTTCTAAAGCTCAGGCAGAAGAGAAATTAGCTCAGTCAGTGAAAAAGGTGATAAGACATTCTTCAGATACATAAATGAAAAAGGAAATTAAAACAAGGAATTACCAAATTAAAAACAAAAGAAGGAAGGTATATGGAAGAGGATAAAGAACTAGCTGACTGCCTCAATGAATACTTCTGTTCAGTTTTTACAAAGGAAAATGAAGGAGAAGGACCTCAGTTAGGAGGAAGACTAATGAATCTTTGATGCATGTGTCTTTACAGAGGAAGAGGTTCTAAGTCAGCTGTCCAAAATTAATACAAATAAATCACAGGGCCTGATGGGATACACCCAAAGCTATTAAAAGAGCTTAGAGGTGTACTAGCAAAATCCATTAACAGATTTATTTAGCCAATCACTGGTAACAGGTGTCGTCCCAGAAGATTGGAAATTAGCAAACGTTGTGCCAATTCACAAGAAAGGTAGTAGAGAGGAATCGGGCAACTATAGGCCAGTAAGCCTGACATCAATAGTGGGGAAATTAATGGAAACCATACTCAAGGAGAGGATTGTGGAACATCTAAAACCCATGGGTTGATTGATAAAAACAGCATGGGTTTACTTCAGGGAGATCATGTCAAACTAATCTTATTGACTTTTTTGATTGGGTGACTAAAATAATAGATGGCGGAGGTGCAGTAGACATCGCTTATCTGGACTTTAGTAAGGCATTTGATACTGTCCCACATAGAAGGCTTATCAATAAACTGCAGTCTTTGAGCTTGAGCTCACATATTGTTGAATGGATTAGGCAGTGGCTGAAGGACAGAAAACAGAGGGTTGTAGTCAATGGAGTATATTCAGACCATGGTATTGTTACCAGTGGGGTACCTCAGAGATCTGTTCTGGGACCCATATTGTTTAATATCTTTATCAGCGAAATTGCAGAAGGCCTCAATGGTAAGGTGTGTCTTTTGCTGATGACACAAAGATTTGTAACAGGGTTGATGTTCCTGGAGGGATACACCAAATGGAAAAGGATTTAGGAAAACTAGAGGAATGGTCAAAAATCTGGCAACTAAAATTTAATGTCGATAAGTGCAAGATAATGCACCTGGGGCGTAAAAACCCAAGAGCAGAATATAAAATCAGTGATACAGTACTAACCTCAGTATCTGAGGAAAGGGATTTAGGGTCATTATATCAGACGACCTAAAGGTGGGCAGACAATGTCATAGAGCAGCAGGTAATGCCAGCAGAATGCTTGGGTGTATAGGGAGAGGCATTAACAGTAGAAAGAGGGAGGTGCTCGTGCCGCTCTACAGAGCACTAGTGAGACCTCATTTGGAGTATTGTGTGCAGTACTGGAGACCATATCTGCAGAAGGATATTGAAACTTTGGAGAGAGTTCAGAGAAGAGCTACTAAACTAGTACATGGATTGCAGGACAAAACTTACCAGGAAAGGTTAAAGGACCTTAACATGTATAGCTTGGAAGTAAGAAGAGACAGAGGGGATATGATAGAAACTTTTAAATACATAAAGGGAATCATCACGGTAAAAGAGGAGAGAATATTTAAAAGAAGACAAACTGCTACAAGAGGACATAGTTTTAAATTAGAGGGACAAAGGTTTAAAAGTAATATCAGGAAGAATTACTTTACTGAGAGAGTAGTGGACGCATGGAATAGCCTTCCTGCAGAAGTGGTAGCTGCAAATACAGTGAAGGAGTTTAAGCATGCATGGGATAGGCATAAGGCCATCCTTCATATAAGATAGGGCCTGGGGCTATCCATAGTATTCAGCATATTGGGCAGACTAGATGGGCCAAATGGTTCTTATCTGCCGACACATTCTATGTTTCTATGTTTCTATCCTATAGTCTTGGTAAATGACAAATAAATTGACCTCCTCAAAGGGCCTAAGCAAACGGCAGGTGTCAAGCATGAGCTTCCACTGTCTAACGTCAAAGTCACACCGGGGAGTAGTCCTGTCCGTCTGCATCATTAAGAAATTGGTCACAGGTTTCCTCTGCTCATACAGTCAGTCCAACATGTAGACCGTGGAGTTCCAACATGTGGAAACGTCGCATATGAGGTGATGTAGAGGAACACCACTCTGCCTTTGCAGCTCAAGGAAGGCGTGTTTTGCAAAGTGAAAGTGGCAGAAGTGCATGCACAGTTTCCTTGATATTTTAAAGATGTCTTGAAGTTGGGTGGAAGACTTCAGGAACCAGGTGATAATCAGATTGAATACGTGCACCATGCAGGACGCATTGGGTCAGCTCTCCCTGATGCAGTCCAGACAGAGTGTTCTTCCCGATATTGGTGACCATGGTTCCTATCGCCAGTTGGCCAGAGACAGCCAGGATTCGATTTCTGGGTTGATGACACGGAGCAGTTCTCCCAAGCTGACTAGGTGCAGAACTGCGTAACCATGCCATGCTTTGCATAGGTGGTATGCTGGAGGACTATTATGAACTATGTTTACAGTGGAGGCTGAGAACAAGGTAGAGGATGTGGTGGCAGAGGAGGACATTGGTGCAGAAATCCCACAATCATATTTCAGAGGCGGCATTGCCATCACCTGGCTAAGTTGCTGGTGAGCCTGGGCAGGAACCATTAGTGGGCTGTGAAGGACATATATTGTCCTTGACCATAGTTAAAGCTCCACATATCAGCGCTGGAGTGAACTGTATCAGACTCCGACAGGCTCAATGACTGGCCCACCTTCTGATCAACATATGTGTACAAGGCTGGTACAGCTTTTCTAGAGAAATAATGATGGCTTTGGATTTACATCTTGCCATCAGTTCTTTGAGATGTTCATAGTCCATGATATGGAAACAGAAGTAATGTAGTACCAGTAACTTGGCCGGGTGCACTGTCAGCTTCTCCACTGTTGGATGAGTGCACGCATACTGTAGTCTCTTTGCAATTGCCTTGGTGATCAATTGTTGGCGAAACATGTGACGAGGAGTAGGAGGCGCATTAGGACCAGTAGACGATGGAAAGATGGAAAGGAATTACAGCTTCCTTCTGCTGAGGTGGTGGAGCCTTGACTGCTGAAGAAGGGGTGCGGGCCACTGGGTGATGCAGTGATTGCTGCGTCAGTCTGTACCACTACATTAGTGCCATGTTTTTCCAGGGCCACTTTGTGGTGAAGCTTCATGTTTTGATGAAGGGCCATGGTGCGAACATTAGCGCCCTTGTTGTGCTTCACCTTTTGCCCCCATATCCTGCATACCGTAACATCCTGCAACGACTTGATAAAAATTTCCCACAATGCCGATTATGCCATTTTACCCCCATCACTCCATTCTGACTACCTGACGCTGCCTTTATGAACCTGTGTATCTCTAGTTGTTTCCTGATAGGTAGGCTCCTGAGTAGCAGATAATATATCCCTTTGTGCATTTGGCACCAGATCTCCTACTGCTTACACTCTACTAGCTCATCAGCACGCTGCCACCCCGATACTGTCTCAGGGGCCTGCTGCCACCATCAACCCATAATGATGATGATGCCCCCTCTTCACCCGGCTCCCTCGTGCGATTGGCTACATCATCATCCACTACTGTCTGTTAGTCACTTATGTCATTTTCACCAGTTTCATGGCCACGTCTAGTGTTGATCACGAATTTTCGAATTGCAAATTTTAATCGTGAATATCAGCACTTTGAGAATTCGCGAATATTTAGAATATCGCAAAATATATTCGCAATTTATATGAAAATTTTCGCATGCAAGAAAATAATGTCATTATTTTCTTGTTTGCGAAAATTCGCATAAAAAAATCGCATAAATTAGCATGTGAATTAGTATGCGAATTTTCGCAAACAAGAAAATATTGTCTGGAGATTACGAATTTGCGAATTTTCGAATATTGCCCCTGCCGCTCATCACTAGCCACGTCGCTGACTGCTTGCAACCCATGCTCCAACCCGACTGTCATCATCGCTAGTTACACACCTAAGTATTGATAGAGTGGACCTCTCCTCCAATTCTGTGCTGGCCTTTAGCTGTTGCCTGTCCTTACTAAGCTTACTAAGCTCGCCCTTGCTGAAAAGAGCAGGGCAGGCAGCATGCATTACTTCCCAAACAGAAGGAGCAGCAAAAGAAAGAGGCAGGTTTAGGACAGGTGATGGCACAGAGGCGATGCAAACTAAGGCTACTTTCATACTTGCATTGCCGGTATTGAGATCCGGCAGAAGCATCTCATTTACAAACTAAGCATAGCATTAGAATATTTTCTTGTATTTTATTTGGTTTGCAGAGTGCTGTTGTATTGTATGTTTTGCCTTGTGTTTTCAGCCATGGCAACGTACCTGCGCATTGGGATGTGCTGACTGACCCGCTTTTTTCTTCGCAGTTTGTACTTGAGGTGTGGCTGACACTTCAGTTGTGTACCTGATAAAAGGTTAGTATATAAAATGAGGATGCTAGGACTGGGAGAAAATGTCTGTAAGTGGGTAAGTAACTGGCTGAGTGACAGAAAACAGAGGGTGGTTATTAACGGTACACACTCAGATTGGGTCACTGTCACTAGTGGGGTACCTCAGGGGTCAGTATTGGGCCCTATTCTCTTCAATATATTTATTAATGATCTTGTAGAAGGCCTGCACAGTGAAATATCAATTTTTGCAGATGACACTAAACTGTGTAAAGTAATTAACTCTGAAGAGGACAGTTTTCTGCTACAGAGGGATCTGGATAGATTAGAGGCTTGGGCAGAGAAATGGCAGATGAGGTTTAACACTGACAAATGTAAGGATATACACATGGGAAGGAATAATGCAAGTCACCCGTACATACTAAATGGTAAAACACTCGGTAACACTGACATGGATAAGGATCTATGAATTTTAATAAACAGCAAACTAAGCTGTAAAAACCAGTGTCAGGCAGCTACTGCCAAGGCCAATAAGATAATGGGTTACATCAAAAGAGGCATAGACGCCCTTGATGAGAACATAGTCCTATCACTTTTACAGATCACTAGTCAGACCACACATGGAGGACTGTGTACAGTTCTGGGTGTCTGTGAACAAGGCAGACATAGCAGAGCTGGCGAGGGTTCAGAGGAGGGCAACTAAAGTAATAACTGGAATGGGGCAACTACAGTACCCTGAAAGGTTATCAGAATTTGGGTTATTCACTTTCGAAAAAAAACGACTGAGGGGAGATCTAATAACTATGTATAAATATATCAGGGGTCAGTACAGAGATCTGTCCCATCATCTATTTATCCCCAGGACTGTGACTGTGACAAGGGGACATCCTCTGCGTCTGGAGGAAAGAAGGTTTCTACACAAACATAGAAAAGGATTCTTCACGGTAAGAGCAGTGAGACTATGGAACTCTCTGCCTGAGGAGGTCGTGATGGTGAGTACAATAAAGGAATTCAAGAGGGGCCTGGATGTATTTCTGGAGTGTAATAATATTACAGGCTATAGCTACTAGAAATGGGTCGTTGATCCAGGGAGTTATTCTGATTGCCTGATTGGAGTCGGGAAGGAATTTTTTCCCCTTGCCTCACAGTTTTTTTTTACCTTCCTCTGGATCAACTTGTAGGAAACAGGCCGAACTGGATGGACAAATGTCTTTTTTCGGTCTTATATACTATGTTACTATGTTACTCCTAACCAGCCTGCCTGCCCCATAGGCTGATTTTAATTAATGTGAGTATAAAGCTAAGCCTGCTCTCCCTCACTCACTGGAAGCCTGTGGCACCAGGAGAGACGTATAGGGTGGACTCTCATTGCATTCTTTGGTAGCCATCTGGCACCAGGGGAGGTGTGGAGTGGGCTTGTCATGCATGTTGGTGCCTGCATTCCCTAGATTTACTGGAGGCCATTTTGGCGCCAAAAATGACTAAAAATAAGGTGGGCCCAGCATGCACGTGGAACCTACACTCCCTAAATTTTATGGTGGCCGTCATGGCACATAACAGGTAGATTTTAGTTTTAGGTTTCCGTCTTACAGAGATCGCCTTGACGTGTGGCAGACGGGCCCAAATAATTTTGTACAAAATTTATTTTTCACTTCACAATATTTGGATACAACGTATACGTCCGCTAGAAATATGACAATATTTTCAGCCTGACTAGACGTTAAAAAATATTTTATTAAGGATAATTTAGGGTGTTAAATGGATGGAGTAGTACAAATCAGTGAGTGGTAACCACAATTGTGCTCACTGTGACTACATCCCTCACACACCCCGCTAGCAATTTAGGTGCTCAGCTGTGACAACTTTTAGCGATCCACCATATTGGGCTAGGCTGACGTTATTATATCAATCCACAAGGGGCTCATTTTCCAGGCCCTTACATGTATGGATGGTTTTAATACATATCCCTCTTCATACATGTGGGTCCTGGGCCTGATGTTTTTTATATCACGTTGTAGCACCCTAAATTATCCTTAATAAAATATATTTTTTTTTTCTATTTTTAACGACTAGTCAGGCTGAGAATATTGACAAAATGTATTTGCCAACTATCTAGTTTACAAAATAAGCATAGAATTAGCATTAGAATATTTTCTTGAACTTTATTTGGTTTTCAGAGTGCTGTTGCATTGTATGTTTTTCCCTGAATCAGTAATGTATCTATGTCTAAGTAGGTGAACTAGATCAGGCATGCTCAATCTGCGGCCCTCCAGCTGTTGCAAAACTACAACTCCCAGCATGCCCGAACAGCCTACAGCTATTAGCCTACAGCAGGGCATTGTGGGAGTTGTAGTTTTATAACAGCTGGAGGGCCGCAGGTTGAGCATGCCTGAACTAGATAAACGCACCTATACATTAGACCTCTTTTTGACAAGTCTAATCCACAGTGAGTCTATGTATAATAGGGCAGCTCAAGTATTAATAGCACAAGAAGAGTACAAGATAAACGTGCCTATATACTAGACCGCCTGTTAACAATGATTCTGACGTAGTGTATGTATAGCAGAACAGATTAAGTATTAGTGGTGCAGCAAGTGTACTAGATACTATGCCTATATATTAGACCACCTGTTGACAATGAGACTGATGCACAGTAAGTCTATGTATAACTAAACAGATGAATTATTAATGGTGCAGTAGATGAATTAGGCACAATCGCCTATATATTAGTCCACCTGTTGAGACGAACTCTGGTGCACAGTGTCTATGTATAACAGAATCGACTTAGTATAAATGGAACAACAGATGAACTAGATAAACACGCCTATATATTATACAGTCTGTTGAGACCAAGTCTGATGCACAGTAAGTCTATGTACAACAGATTTGGCTGCTTCGCTGAATTGTGCAAAAAAATCAGCTTTGTGATGAATTATATGACAAAGCGCATTTCTTTGTAAGTAGCAGGTGCAATAAAAGGAATCAGCGATTGCGCCGCTCCCCGTCATTGTAACCCCTCAGATGCCGCGTTCATACATGATCGCGGCAGCTGATAGTAAAAATACAGTGTAAAAAAACAAAAAAAATATTATCTATCTGATCCATTTACTCGCGACGGGAAGGGCACTGCCATCTTGATTGAAGGTCTGGCACACGATGACATGCGCGGTATTTCGGGCAAGATCTTCAATGATGATGACGGTGCCTGGCCCATCACGAGCAAATGGATCAGGTAAGTATTAATTTTTTTTGGGTTTTTTTGCACTATTTCAGTTTAAATTGATTCACTACCATGAAGCACGAGAAAATTCAGCTTTGCAGCGAATCTAATTTATCCTGAAATTTGCTCATCACTAATTGTTATCATTAAAGTCGTTTCTGGGATCCCAGCAACATTTAATTTTATGTGACCTTATCAACAAAAAAAGTATTGTCCAAGGCATACAACCCTTTTAATGGATGGTAGACATATAGCAGATTGAAAAGGTTGTATGGAGGAAGAGGACAATTCTTATTGATCCCCTGCTGCTTCTCTTTTGACTTTTACTGTCCCCACTGGTTTCTGCTTCCTATTCTCCTTTCAACATGTATGGAAGTGCCTAGAGATGCCTGTCAGCCAGTTATTGGCCACAGTGGTGTTCATTCTCGTCAGTGGTCTGTTAAGCAGCCATCACCAGGCATTTCGCAGGTATTGCGATTGGACCAGGATGACTAGACCAGACGGTTTAAGTAACTGTCAGACTGTGAGGGTGTGACTTCTTTTTTAAACCCACTCTGCGTCCTTTCCAAGTAATGTTTCCACCTAGACAACCCCGTTTATAGACTACCAACCATAAAAGGGGTTGTATGCTTTACCAATACTTTTTTGTTAGAAGGATCTCAAATAGCCTAGATCAGTGGTGGGCAAAGTTATTAGTCAGCTGAGCCAAATATCAACAAAACAGCGATTTAATTTTTTCTGAGAGCCAAATTTTTATACTTAAACTATATAGCAAGGTACATTGTTGTTAACTTAATAAGGGTATTCCTAACCATCAGAACAAACCTTTCTCAATCCTCGACACTACATCTTTCACTCCACAATGTTTTACACTATAAGACGCACGTAGGTTTTAGAGGAGGACAATATGAAAAAAAAAAAAAATTCATTACACCTCAGGTCAAACCACTAATCAGACCCCCAATGTTAATAAGACATCCCTCTGATCATACGTCAGCTCAGACCCCAAAGTAAATGACCCCCAATCAGACCTCAGATAAGAGCCCCATGCCTATCATCATCCCCATTATTATCCATGATGCCTCTTATCAACCCTGTTATTTAACATGATGCCTCTCATCATCTCCATTATTCTTCAATGATGCCTCTCATCATCCATAATGGCTCTCATATCCCCCATTATGATTCTCATCATTCCCTTTATTATTAATGATGCCGATCATCATTCATGATACCTCTCATATCCCCCATTATGATTCTCATCACCCCATTGCCTCAGATCTGCCCCAAGTTTCATAAAATAAAAAGCACTTACCTCTCCTGCTACTGGATGCCGCTGCTCTTCGCCACCCTCGCTCTGTGTTCCTCCTGCTGTCAGCTGTGCTGTGAACTAGCGTGCACAGCGTGACGTCACAGAGCGCCTCACACTGTGCGCAGCCCTGCACAGCCTACAGCCGAGGACCAGGAAGCGGAACCGCTTCCTGGTCCTCCCCCTCCTGACGTTTTTTGCTACGGGAATGAAAATGCGCACTGTACTTGTGAGCCCGCACCTGGAAGAGCCAATATCAAGAGGCTAAAGAGCCACATGTGTCTCTAGAGCCGCAGTTCGCTGACCACTGGCCTAGATCCTCAGCCACCAGCTTTCTTTTACAAGACAAAACTCACAGAAAGTGTTCAGATCTATTACAACAGTGCCGCAGAGAAACTAAAGCATCCACCTGACCATTGAAGTCAATACTCAATCCTTGTAAAGCACTGGCATGTTGGGTCCTCCACAGTATACAGTATCTTCTCACATGTTGGTTCCCACATGCCTTATCTACCAAAAGGAGAGTGAGATGACGGTTAGTAAGTGATATGAGATGACAGTTAGTGATACTAACGGTTAGTTGGAGAAAGTAGATGCGTGGAGACATAACATAGTAAAATAGTATATAAGACCGAAAAAAGACATTTGTCTATACAGTTCGGCCTGTTTCCTACAAGTTGATCCAGAGGAAGGTAAAAAACCCCTGTGAGGCAGAAGCCAATTTTCCCCACTTAAGGGGAAAAAAATTCCTTCAGGCATCAGAATAACTCCCCGGATCAACGACCCCTCTCTAGTAGCTATAACCTGTAATATTATTACACTCCAGAAATACATCCAGGCCCCTCTTGAATTCCTTTATTGTACTCACCATCACCACCTCCTCAGGCAGAGAGTTCCATAGTCTCACTGCTCTTACCGTGAAGAACCCTTTTCTATGTCTGTGCACAAACCATCTTTCCTCCAGACGCAGAGGATGTCCCCTCGTCACAGTCACAGTCCTGGGGATAAATAGATGATGGGAGTGATCTCTGTACTGACCCCTGATATATTTATACATAGTTATTAGATCTCCCCTCAGTCGTCTTTTTTCTAAAGTGAATAGCCCTAATTTTGATAACCTTTCAGGGTACTGTAGTTGCCCCATTCCAGTTATTACTTTAGTTGCCCTCCTCTGAACCCTCTCCAGCTCTGCTATGTCCGCCTTGTTCACTGGAGACCAGAACTGTACACAGTCCTCCATGTGTGGTCTGACTAGCGATTTGTAAAGTGGTAGGACTATGTTGTCATCACGGGCATCTATGCCCCTTTTGATGCAACCCATTATCTTATTGGCCTTGGCAGTAGCTACCTGACACTGGTTTTTGCAGCTTCATTTGCTGTTTATTAAAATTCCTAGATCTTCTTCCATGTCAGTGTTACTGAGTGTTTTACCATTTAGTATGTACGGGTGACTTGCATTATTCCTTCCCACGTGCATAACTTTACATTTGTCAGTGTTATACCTCATCTGCCATTTCTCTGAACCAAGCCTCCAATCTATCCAGGTCCCTCTGTAGCAGAAAACTGTCCTCTTCAGTGTTAATTACTTAATTACAAACAGACATTTTCTCCCAGTCCGAGCATCCTTATATACTAACCTTTTGTGAGGTACAGTGTCAAATGCTTTGGAGAAGTCCAGATATACGACATCCATTGATTCGCCGCTGTCAAGTCTAGAAGTTACCTCCTCATAGAAGCTGATTAAATTCGTTTGACATGACCGATCCCTCATGAAGCCATGCTGATATGGCGTTATTTGCCTATTTTCATTGAGATACTGCAAAATAGCATCTCTTAGAAAACCTTCAAACAGTTTACCAACAACAAATGTTAAACTTACCGGCCTATAGTTTCTGGGCTCTGTTTTTGGACCCTTTTTGAATATTGGCACCACATTTGTTATGCGCCAATCCTGTGGAACATTCCCTGTCAGTATAGAGTCTGTAAATATCAGAAATGAAGGTCTGGCTATGACATTACTTAATTCCCTTAGGATATGGGGTGTATACCATCCGGTCCTGGCGATTTGTCTATTTTGATCTATTAAAGTCGGTGCTGTACTTCTTCCTGGGTCAGACAGGGCACTTTTAATGGGGGATTTACTTTTACATTCTGCATTTCATCTGACAGTTTATTTTCCTCAGTGAATATAGTGGAGAAAAAAATATTTAATAGTTTTGCTTTATCCTCGTTACTCTGTGCAAAACCCCTTCATTGCTATGTAGAGGGCCGACTCCTTCAGATTTATATTTTTTACTATTTATATAATTGAAGAACATTTTAGGGTAAGTTTTACTAACAGAGGAGGATAGATGTAAATATGTAAATGTCACTTTTTTGGTGGTGGACACCTGCGAATATGTCAAAGACCTTTACCCTGGGTTCAGACCTGAGCGTTCTGGAAACGCGCATTTTACGCGCGTTTTTGTCGCTCGTATTTCATCGCGTTTTTTCAAATAGGAAACGCGCGTTCGTACGTGCGTTCTTGTGACAAACGCCCCAAAAACAGCTCAAGTACTTGTTTATGCGTCGGGCGTTTTACAGCGCGTTCAAACGCGCTGTAAAATGCTCAAGTGAGAACCAGGGCCATAGGAAAGCATTGGTTTTCATGTGTTGAGCGTTTTACAGCGCGTTTGAACGCGCTGTAAAACACTCAGGTGTGAACTTAGGGTTAAGTGCAGATTGAAATACCTCAGAGAGACAGGAGAGATTAACACCAACCTTCAGAAGATCGTAATATTCACCTATAGGTACAGAATGAGTCATTGCTCAGTCAGAACTGGTCCACCAATGGTTCAACCTGTAGTATCTACAATCCAAGCAAAGAGAAAGTCAGAAGAATTACATTTGACCAACACCATCATTGTACAGTTAGGGTTCAATGATTGTCAAGAGTCCACATGGACAAAGCTATGGAACATCTACTGGTTTTACGGTAATGCCTCTGATCATTCTGAGTGAGACAGTTCGGTCAACACAATGAAAATCTTTCCACCAAGAACAAAGCTGGTCACAAACGGGATAATTTTACTAAACTGTTTATAGCTGATATTTATCAGGTTTATCTGGTTTATAAGAGCCTAGTAAGTAACTACATAATAAGTTTGTGACACATCAACTTCTCTAATTACAGAGAAACCTGGAAAATGTCCCCAATTTTATCGAGTGTGTCCTCCTACATTCATTCCTGATAAGTGCAAATTGGACGAGGACTGTTATGGAGAACAAAAGTGCTGCAGGCTTTTGTGTACCACAATATGCACGAATCCCATCAAGGGTAAGTTCATTAGAAACCAAACTCAACAAGTAGATGGAACACATTATTAGACAGGATTTGGCACCTGGTGAAGGAATCTGGTTATGTGGTTAAATGACCAGCTCCACCTGATCTGCCAAAATCTGCTTTACCACAAACAAATTTTAGAGGTAGATTCAACTTCACTGGTGGCAGGCAGCCCAGCAATTATCAGGACTGTAACTGGATCATATGACTGTGAGGACTAAAGCAAGGAGCACATTAATGTTCCAAAGTGTGGACCTGTAAGCACTTCATGTGTCATCATCATATGACAGCTCCACAAAGTTCTGTGTGCTCATCTAGAAGTCATGTTTATACCGCGATTACATACATTTCCATTAAGTACATAAATAATATACCTCTACTGATCCTGAGTTACATCCTGTAATATACTCCAGAGCTGGCCTCGCTATTCTGCTGGTGCAGTCACTGTGTACATACATTACATTACTTATCCTGTACTGATCCTGAGTTACATCCGGTATTGTACTCCAGAGCTGCACTCTGATTCTGTTGGTGCCGTCACTGTATACATACATTACTTATCCTGTGTTGATCCTGAGTTACATCCTCTATTATGCTCCAGAGCTGCACTCACGATTCGGTTGGTGGAGTCACTATGTACATACATTACATTACTTATTCTGTACTGAACCTGAGTTGCATCCTGTATTATACTTCAGAGCTATACTCACTATTCTGCCATTATCTTGATTAGAGTTGAGCGAACATCTGGATGTTCGGGTTCGAGAAGTTCTGACGACCTTCCCGAAAATGTTGGGGTTCGGGATCCGAACTCGACCCGAACTTTATTCCGAACCCCATTGAAGTCAATGGGGATCCAAACTTTTGGGCACTAAAGTCTGTAAAATAGTCCAGGAAAGGGCTAGAGGGCTGCCAAAGGCAGCGAAATGTAGGTAAATGCCCTGCAAACAAATGTGGATAGGGAAATGACTTAAAATAAAATAAAATAAATAAAAATTAACCAATATCAATTGGAGAGAGGTCCCATTGCAGAGAATCATGTGTCATATCACCCACCACTGGAGAAGGCCACTCTCAGTTATTTCGGCCCCAGCACCCAGACAGAGGAGAGAGGTCCCACAGCAAGGAATCATGCGTCATATCACCCACCACTGGAGAAGGCCACTCTCAGTTATTTCGGCCCAGCACCCAGACAGAGGAGAGAGGTTCAGGCTTCATGTCACCCACCATTGTAACAGGCCACTTTCAGTTATTTAGGCCCCCGCACTCAGATTGAGGAGAGGTTCATTCAACTTTGGGTTGCACCGCAAGATCATGGTAAAGTTTAAAAAATTAGGATTCAATAAAGAAGTGCCCCGGAGTACAAGAATACATGGTTGAGGGGTAGGCAGTTATAAATGTCTATTCTGCACAAGGGAGGGACGGGTCCTGTGGGATCCATGCCTGGTTCATTTTTATGAACGTCAGCTGTGGACAGGCGGCTGCGTTTGTCAGTAATGATGCCCCCTGCCGTGCTGAATACACGTTCAGACAAAACGCTGGCCGCCGGGCAGGACAGCACCTCCAAGGCATAAAATGCTAACTCTGGCTAAGTGGACAATTTGGAGACCCAGAAGTTGAATGGGGCCGAACCATCAGTCAGTACGTGGAGGGGTGTGCAGACGTACTGTTCAACAATGTTAGTGAAATGCTGCCTCCTGCTAACACGTTCCGTATCAGGTGGTGGTGCAGTTAGCTGTGGCGTGGAGACAAAACTTTTCCACATTTCCGCCATGCTAACCCTGCCCTCAGAGGAGCTGGCCGTGACACAGCTGCGTTGGCGACCTCTTGCTCCTCCTCTGCCTTCGCCTTGGGCTTCCACCTGTTCCCCTGTGACATTTGGGAATGCTCTCAGGAGCGCGTCTACCAGCGTGCGCTTGTACTCGCGCATCTTCTTATCACGCTCCAGTGCAGGAAGTAAGGTGGGCATATTGTCTTTGTACCGGGGATCCAGCAGGGTAGCAACCCAGTAGTCCGCACACGTTAAAATGTGGGCAACTCTGCTGTCGTTGCGCCGGCACTGCAGCATGTAGTCGCTCATGTGTGCCAGGCTCCCCAGAGGTAAGGACAAGCTGTCCTCTGTGGGAGGAGTATCGTTATCGTCCTCCGTATCCCCCCAGCCACACACCAGTGATGGGCCTAAGCTGTGTCGGGTGCCACCCCGCTGTGAACCTGCTTCATCCTCATCCTCCTCCACCTCCTCCTCATCCTCCAGTAGTGGGCCCTTGCTGGCCACATTTGTACCTGGCCTCTGCTGTTGCAAAAAACCTCCCTCTGAGCCAATTCTAAGAGACTGGCCTAAAAGTGCTAAAAATGACCCCTCATCCTCCTCCTCCTCCTCCTGGGGCACCTCCTCTTCCATCATCGCCCTAAGCATTTTCTCAAGGAGACATAGAAGCGGTATTGTGACGCTGATAACGGTGTCATCGCCACTGGCCATGTTGGTGGAGTACTCGAAACAGGGCACACAGGTCTCGCATGGAGGCCCAATCATTGGTGGTGAAGTGGTGCTGTTCCGCAGTGCGACTGACGCATGCGTGCTGCAGCTAAAACTCCACTATGGCCTGCTGCTGCTCGCACAGTCTCTCCAGCATGTGCAAGGTGGAGTTCCACCTGGTGGGCATGTCGCATATGAGGCATTGAGCGGGAAGGCCAAAGTTAAGCTGTAGTGCAGACAGGCGAGCAGCGGCAGGATGTGAACGCCGGAAGCGCGTACAGATGGCCCGCACTTTATGCAGCAGCTCTGACATGTCAGAGTAGTTGTGAATGAACTTCTGCACCACCAAATTCAGCACATGCGCCAGTCAAGGGATGTGCGTCAAACCAGCTAGTCCCAGAGCTGCAACGAGATTTTGCCCAATATCGCACACCTCCTGGCCGAGCTTGAGGCCCACCGACAGAAACCTCTCGTCGGTCTGTTGTTCAATACCCCGCCACAACTCCTGCGCGGTGTAGGGCCTGTCCCCCAAACATATGAGTTTCAGAATGGCCTGCTGACGTTTACCCCGGGCTGTGCTGAAGTTGGTGGTGAAGGTGTGTGGCTGACTGGATGAGCTGGTGGAAGCAGAGGAGGAGGAAGCCGAGGAGGAGGCTACAGGAGGCAAAAAATGATGCTCTGCGATCCTTGGCGGCGGAAGGATGTGCGCCAAGGAACTCTCCGCCTGGGGCCCAGCCGCCACTACATTTACCCAGTGTGCAGTTAGGGAGATATAGCCTCCCTGGCCGTGCTTACTGGTCTACATATCTGTGCTTAGGTGGACCTTGCCACAGATGGCGTTGCGCAGTGCACACTTGATTTTATCGGATACTTGGTTGTGCAGGGAAGGCACGGCTGTCTTGGAGAAGTAGTGGCGGCTGGGAACAACATACTGTGGGACAGCCATCGCCATCAACTGTTTGAAGCTGTCTGTGTCCACCAGCCTGAAATACAGCATTTCAAAGGCCAGTAGTTTAGAAATGCTGGCATTCAGGCCCAGGGCTCGAGGGTGGCTAGGTGGGAATTTACACTTTCTCTCCAAGGTTTGTGAGATGGAGAGCTGAACGCTGCCGTGTGACATGGTGGAGATGCTTAGTGACGCAGGTGGTGGTGTCGGTGGCACATCCTATGTTTGGTGGGCGGCAGGTACCAACATTCCTCCCGAGGTGGAGGAAGAGGCAGAGGCAGCAGCAGAAGAGAGAGCAGGGGTAGCCTGAGTGAGTTCCTTGCTTTTAAGGTGTTTACTCCACTGCAGTTTATGCTTTGCATGTAGATGGCTGGTCATGCAGGTTGTGCTAAGGTTCAGAACGTTAATGCCTCGCTTCAGGCTCTGATGGCACAGCGTGCAAACCACTCGGGTATTGTCGTCAGCACATTGTTTAAAGAAGTGCCATGCCAGGGAACTCCTTGAAGCTGCCTTTGGGGTGCTCGGTCCCTGGTGGTGGTGGCCAGTAGCAGGTGAACTCTCTTGGCGGCAGCTGTTCTGCTTTTGCCCCCTGCTCCCTCTTTTGCTAAGCTGTTGGCTTGGTCTCACCACTGCCTCTTCCTCTGAACTATGAAAGTCAGTGGCACGACCTTCATTCCATTTGGGGTCTATGACCTCATCGTCCCCTGCAAAGACGCCGCAATTGGCACCTGTGTTTCGTCATCATCAGAGACGTGCGGACTCCGATGAGGTGGTATTCCCATGTCCTTATCATCAGGAAACATAAGTGGTTGTGCATCAGTGCATTCTATGTCTTCCACCACTGGGGAAGAGCTAGGTGGATTCCCTTGGGAAACCCTGCCAGCAGAGTCCATAAACAGCATAAGAGACCTCTGCCTAAATTGAGGCTCTGACAGTTTCCCTGATATGCATGGGGGTGATGTGACAGACTGATGGCTTGGTTTCAGGCGCCACCTGTGCGATTTCTGCAGAAGACTGGGTGGGAGATAATGTTGTGAACGTGCTGGATCCACTATCGGCCACCCAATTGACAAGCGCCTGTACTTGCTCAGGCCTAACCATCCTTAGAACGGCATTGGGCCCCACCAAATATCGCTGTAAATTCTGGAGGGTACTGGAACCTGAGGTAGTTGGTTGACTAGGACATGTGGCTGTGGCAGAATAGCCACGTCCACTCCCAGCACCAGAGGGTCCACTAACACCACCACGACCACGTCTGCTTTCCTGACTAGATGTTTTCCTCATTGTTACCTTTCACGAAGCACCACATTAAGAAAACAAATATTTGGCCCAATGTATTGATTTAAAATTCAGGCCTTTTTTTTACAGGCACCTAATACTATCTGCCTATTTATTTATGTATCGTATTACACTAATCCAGGCACTTTGTGTAATATACCCTTTAATGGACAGAAATACACTTGGAGATGCACGGTAGCGTGTTAAGTTATTGAGGATGACCCTCTCAGCACTTGTATATACACCTTGAGTGTCATAGACCCTTTTACGGACAGAAATACACTATGAGATGCACAATAAAGCGTGCAGATTTACAGGATTATGCTTTCAGCAATTGTAATGTAACACTTTTTGTAATATACTCTTTTACAGAAATAAATATACTTGGAGATGCACGCTGAGTGTAATATACCCTTTTACGGACAGATTAACACTTGGCCTGCAACAGCTGGAACACCAGATTCAGGGAATTGCTATATTGGCAAGTGAATTTCACCCCTGAACAAAATCTATCCTTTGACGGATACTATTAAACTTGTTCAGTCACAGCTGGAACACCAGATTTACGGTATTTATATTTTTGCAACTGAATTTCACCTCAGAAAAAAAAAAAAATCTTTGCCGGACACTATTAGACTTGGCCGGCCACTGCTGGGACACCAGATTTACAGTCTTGCTATTTTGGCAATTGAATTTCACCCCAGAAAAAAAAATATCCTTTGCCGGACACTATTAAACTTGGCCACTGCTTGGACACCAGGTTTAGGGGATTGATATTTTGGCTATTGAATTTCACTTGGCTAGCCACAGCTGGAACACCAGATTTAGGGGATTGCTATTTTGGCAATTGAATTTAACCCCTCAATAAAATATAGAAATTTATATCCTGAGTTTCTAGGGTTGACAATAAGCACAGCCAAGCTCATGATGTAGAATATAGCAAAAAAAAACTAGTATTGATGGACTTGGTGGCAACTTGTGACCGCTGATCACCCCATAAAAAAGTGACAGAAAAACTCTCTGTGCAGCCTAAAACCAGTGAGCAATTAACTAACAGAAGTTGAATGTTTCACAGCTGTAGATCGATCACTTTATTAGGTGTTTTTGCTAAGTTTTCCCTGCCTAATCTCGCCCTCACAGCAGCTGCGTTCTATCCCTACACTAATCAGAGCAGAATGACGTGCCTTGCTACGTGACTCCAGCTTAAATAGAGGCTGGGTCACATGCTGCACTTGGCCAATCACAGCCATGCCATTAGTAGGCATGGCTGTGATGGCTTCTTAGGGCAAGAAGTAAAATGCTAGCTAATTGGCTGCCGTGCAGCCCTTCAGAAAGCGGGAAGAAATCACCGAACAACGGACCCGAACCCGAACTTTTTGAAATGTTCGGGCACGGGTCCATGTCCCGAACCCGCCAATATTCCGTACGAACCCAAACTATCCAGTTCGGGTTCGCTCATCCCTAGTCTTTGACATAAAAACATAGGAACTGTATTAAGGTTATTGGCAGGTCTAGCTGTATACACATATAAACTGTATTAGCAACCTAGGACAAGTCTTAGCTGACCAGCTAGACCAGTGGTGGGCAAACTTATTAGTCAACTGAGCCGAATATCAACAAAACAGCAATTTAATTTTTTCTGAGAGCCAAATTTTTTAAAGTAAACTATATAGGAAGGTACATTGTTATTAACTTAAGGGTATTCCTAACCATCTGAACATACCTTTCTCAATCCTCGACACTACATCTTTCACTCCACAATGTTTCACCCTATAAGACGCACGTAGGTTTTAGAGGAGGACAATAGGAAAATGAATATTTTTCATTACACCCCAGGTCAAACCACTAATCAGACCCCCAATGTTAATAAGACCTCCCTCAGATCAGACGTCAGCTCAGACCCCAAAGTAAATGACCCCCAATCAGACCTCAGATAAGCGCCCTATGCCTCTCATCATCCCCAATATCATCCATGATGCCTCTCATCATCCATGATGCCTCTCATATCCCCCATTACGATTCTCATCACTCCATTGCCTCAGATCAGCCCCAAGTTTCATAAAATAAAAAAGCAGTTACCTCTCCTGCTCCTGGATGCCCCTGCTCCTCACCACCCTCGCTATGTGTTCCTCCTGCTGTCGGCTGTGCTGTAAACTGGCGTGCACAGCGTGACGTCAAAGAGTGCCTCACACTGTGCGCAGCCCTGCACAGCCGAGGACCAGGAAGCGGTGAGTACAGAACATTCACTACTTCCTGGTCCTCTCCCTTCCGATTTTTGCCACGGGCAACGAAAATGCGATCGCACTGTACATATAAGCTCGCACCTGGAAGAGCCAATATCAAGGGGCTAAAGAGCCACATGTGGCTCTAGAGCGGCAGTTTGCTGACCACTGAGCTAGACCATGTGCTCAGCCGAGGTGCCACTAGGAACATGTAAAGTGGACAGTGATAGTCCAGGAAAACAATATTAATGCATCAAATATTGTAGCGCAAGATAAAAAACGAGACTGAAATTTATCATTGACCATGCATTGTGATGCATTAAATTATTACTGGTGGCCGAGAAATGTAATTCCTGCTCAGTTACACTGACATTAGACATTGCAGACTAGAGCAGTGCTAGGTCATGGTGGTCAGAGGTGAGGACTGCACTCAATGAGACTCTTTATGGATAGAGATGAGCAAATTTTTCAAAAATTCGATTCGGCTGGTTCGCAGAATATTTTGAAAAAATTTGGTTTAATCTCAATTTATTTGTGGCGAATTGCAATAAAGACAGCTATTTCCTGACTGAAGAGTGCCTTTATAGGGGTGTAGAACACTGTTCTTTGCAGTGACACGCATAGGGAGTCTGCTGTGGTAGTGAAATAATACTGGGAGTCAGTATGACATGCAGATGACAGGCATCGCTCTTAGAATCACTGCACACTTTACTTATTTGGGCAGTCACGGTGCCAAAACTGACCAAATAACTCAAGTATGAACTCAGCCTTATAGGTCGATGTTAGCGTCAAGAAGAAGTGCACTCCTTTTACACTGTCGTCAGCTGATTCTACATAGATGTCTACAGAACCTGTTCTATTAAACGCTTTTACAAGTAGAGCCGCTTGACAGAGTCGAAAGGGTTGATAAAAATAATGGCTGCACACCATTATACATGCAAACAATAGAAGTGAGTAATGGGGATCATTCTCAATAAAAGTGGCATTATTCCTACTATAAATGAGTAAATTGAAACTCTTAGAGCACATTTTTGATCAAAAGTGTGTCGGGCCCATCGACAAAGGCGTCAAGGTGGATTCCGCAGATAGGTCCCTAATAGAGATGAGCGAACACCTGGATGTTCAGGTTCGAGAAGTTCGGACGAACTTCCAGAAAATGTTTGGGTTCGCGATCCGAACTCGACCCGAACTTTATCCCGAACCCGAACCCCATTGAAGTCAATGGGGACCCGAACTTTTAGGCACTAAAAAGGCTGTAAAATAGTCCAGGAACGGGCTAGAGGGCTGCCAAAGTCAGCAAAATGTAGGTAAATCCCCGGCAAACAAATGTGGATAGGGAAATGAATTAAAATAAAATAAAATAAATAAAATTTAACCAATATCAATTGGAGACAGGTCCCACTGCAAGGAATCATGCGTCATATCACTCAACACTGGAGAAGGCCACTCTCAGTTATTTCGGCCAGCATCCAGACCGAGGAGAGATGTCCCACAGCAAGGAATCATAGTAACATAATAACATAGTATATAAGACCGAAAAAAGACATTTGTCCATCCAGTTCGGCCTGTTTCCTACAAGTTGATCCAGAGGAAGGCAAAAAACCCCTGTGAGGCAGAAGCCAATTTTCCTCACTTAAGAGGAAAAAAATTCCTTCACGACTCCAATCAGGCATCAGAATAACTCCCTGGATCAACGACCCCTCTCTAGTAGCTGTAGCTTATAATATTATTACACTCCAGAAATAAATCCAGACCCCTCTTGAATTCCTTTATTGTACTCCCCATCACCACCTCCTCAGGCAGAGAGTTCCATAGTCTCACTGCTCTTACAGTGAAGAATCTTTTTCTATGTTTGTGTACAAACCTTCTTTCCTCCAGACGCAGAGGATGTCCCCTAGTCACAGTCCTGGGGATAAATAGATGATGGGACAGATCTCTGTACTGACCCCTGATATATTTATACATAGTTACTAGATCTCCCCTCAGTCGTCTTTTTTCTAAAGTGAATAACCCTAATTTTCATATCCTTTCAGGGTACTGTAGATCCCTCATTCCAGTTATTACTTTAGTTGACCTCCTCTGAACCCTCTCCAGCTCTGCTATGTCTGTCTTGTTCACAGGAGCCCAGAACTGTACACTGTACTCCATGTGTGGTCTGACTAGTGATTTGTAAAGTGGTAGGACTATGTTCTCATCACGGGCGTCTATGCCCCTTTTGATGCAACCCTTATCATATTGGCCTTGGCAGCAGCTGCCTGACACTGGTTTTTGCAGCTTAATTTGCTGTTTATTAAAATTCCTAGATCCTTTTCCATGTCAGTGTTACCGAGTGTTTTACCATTTAATATGTACGGGTGACTTGCAGTATTCCTTCCCATGTGCATAACTTTACATTTGTCAGTGTCATACCTCATCTGCCAATTCTCTGCCCAAGCCTCCAATCTATCCAGATCCCTCTGTAGCAGA
>CM065592.1:20283144-20303522 GCA_033119425.1 Bufotes viridis | reverse complement strand
AATCTTGTTCTGCAGGATGGTATAGTGAAGGTGGGAGGGAGACTGGAAAATGCATTTTACCTTCAAAAATAGATTATTAATAACTACTGTACCACAACAAATCCTTGTCTCAAGGAAGAAGCTTTACCCAAAGCTGATTGAGAGAAGGCGGTTACTGGATAGTAAAGGAAGCAAAGTTATAGCAAAGTATGTAAGTAAATGCATAGTTTGTAGAAAGGCATGTAAATCTACAAAGAATGGCAGATTTAGCAGCAGATCGTGTAAACCCATCACCACCATTTTTTTAATAGCAGAATGTATTGTTTTGGCCCATTCATCACCAAGCAAAACCGTAAGGAGTACAAGAGATATGGACTAATATTTACATGTCCAAGCTCCAGAGCAATTCACCTGGAAATGTTAGAAGATGTGTCAACTGACACATTCATCAAAGCATTAAGATGTTTCATAGCTATTAGAGGTACTGTCAGAGAGCTTAGACCTGACCAAGGATCTAATTTTGTTGTATCAAAGAATAAATTGAAGAGAGCTCTAAAAGAGATCGATAAAGAAAAAATAAATTAGTATTTGTTAGAGAAACAGTGTGATTTTCACATAAATGCTCCACATTCAAACTATACAGGAGGAGTTTGAGAAAGACAAATCAGAACTGTAAAAATGTGCTAAGTTCAGTGTTAAAAAAGAAGTCAGGAAGAATGGATGATGCTTCACTTAGGACCCTGTTCTATGAAGTAATGTTTATTTTTAACAGTCGTCTACTTACAGTTGATAACATCAATGATCCAACAAGTTTTGACCCTTTAACTCCCAACCATCTACTTCACCTTAACTCTGATTACATACAGCCACCGCCTGGCAAATTCACCAAGGAGGATTTCTATGCCAAAAGGAGATGGAGAAGAATTCAATATCTATCAGAACAGTTTTGGAATAGATGGAGAAAAGAGTACTTAGCCAATCTGATGCTAAGAAGTAAATGGCAAACACCCAGAAAAAATGTCCAATTTGGTGACAGTGTTAGTAAAAGAAGAAGATTTACCTAGATGTCAATGGAAATTGGCCAAAGTTCTAGAAGTTCAATAGGATGAAGACAGACTAGTAAGTAGAGTGTTGTCACAAATAGGAGACTCAAAACTTGACAAAAAGGGAAAACGTCTCACTACTCCACTCGAGATGGAACGTCCTATACAGAAGTTAGTTGTTCTACTTGAGAGTGATAAAAGACACTTGAGAGTTGGGAACCTGATGGAAAATTCCCCAAATTCATGTTTAAGTCTTACTACAGAGAACATAGAATTTTAGGTAATTTTGGTATTACACCAGAGGAGAGAAGCTGAACAGACATTCACTCCACTGAGAGTTCAGTTTTATGGAAGCAAAGAGGCCAAAATAGGTATTTAATACAGTTATAGATGTTCCTATTGTTAATGTAGTGATTAGAACTGTATGCTGAACTAGTTATGTGTGTTTACTTACAGTTCCAAGAAATAACAATAATGGTGTGCAGCCATTATTTTTATCAACCCTTTCGACTCTGTCAAGCGGCTCTACTTGTAAAAGCGTTTAATAGAACAGGTTCTGTAGACATCTATGTAGAATCAGCTGACGACAGTGTAAAAGGAGTGCACTTCTTCTTGACGCTAACATCGACCTATAAGGCTGAGTTCATACTTGAGTTATTTGGTCAGTTTTGGCACCGTGACTGCCCAAATAAGTAAAGTGTGCAGTGATTCTAAGAGAGATGCCTGTCATCTGCATGTCATACTGACTCACAGTATTATTTCACTACCACAGCAGACTCCCTATGCGTGTTACTGCAAAGCACAGTGTTCTACACCCCTATAAAGGCACTCTTCAGTCAGGAAATAGCTGTCTTTATTGCAATTCGCCACAAATAAATTGAGATCGAACCAAATTTTTTCAAAATATTCTACGAACCAGCCGAATCGAATTTTTGAAAAATTTGCTCATCTCTATCCATAAAGAGTCTCATTGAGTGCAGTCCTCACCTCTGACCACCAGGACCTAGCACTGCTCTAGACTGAAATGTCTAATGTCAGTGTAACTGAGCAGGAATTACATTTCTCGGCCACCAGTAACAATTTAATGCATCACAATGCATGGTCAATGATAAATTTCAGTCACGTTTTTTATCTTGCGCTTGCGTTACAATATTTGATGCAGCAATATTGTTTTCCTGGACTATCACTGTCCACTTTACATGTTCCTAGTGGCACCTCGGCTGAGCACATGGTCTAGCTCAGTGGTCAGCAAACTGCCGCTCTAGAGTCACATGTGGCTCTTTAGCCCCTTGATATTGGCTCTTCCAGGTGCGAGCTCATATGTACAGTGCGATCGCATTTTCGTTGCCCGTGGCAAAAATCAGAAGAAGGGAGAGGACCAGGAAGCAGTGAAGGCTCTGTACTCACCGCTTCCTGGTCCTTGGCTGTGCAGGGCTGCGCACAGTGTGAGGCGCTCTGTGACGTCACGCTGTGCACGCCAGTTCACAGCACAGCCGACAGCAGGAGGAACACAGAGCAAGGGTGGTGAGGAGCAGGGGCATCCAGGAGCAGGAGAGGTAACTGCTTTTTTATTTTATGAAACTTGCGGCTGATCTGAGGCAATGGGGTGATGAGAATCATAATGGGGGATATGAGAAGCATCATGGATGATGAGAGGCATCATGGATAATAAAGGGGATGATGAGAATCATAATGGGGGATATGAGAGGCATTATGGATGATGAGAGGCACCATGGATGATAATGGGGATGATGAGAGGCATAGGGCGCTTATCTGAGGTCTGATTGGGGGTCATTTACTTTGGGGTCTGAGCTGACGTCTGATCTGAGGAAGGTCTTATTAACATTGGGGGTCTGATTAGTGGTTTGACCTGAGGTGTAATGAAAAATATTTTTTTTCATATTGTCCTCCTCTAAAACCTACGTGCGTCTTATAGGGTGAAACGTTGTGGAGTGAAAGATGTAGTGTCGAGGATTGAGAAAGGTATGTTCAGATGGTTAGGAATACCCTTATTAAGTTAATAACAATGTACCTTCCTATATAGTTTACTTTAAAAAATTTGGCTCTCAGAAAAAATTTAATTGCTGTTTTGTTGATATTCGGCTCAGTTGACTAATACGTTTTCCCACCACTGGTCTAGCTGGTCAGCTAAGACTTGTCCTAGGTAGCTAATACAGCTTATATGTGTATACAGCTAGACCTGCCAATAAACTTAATACAGTTTCTATGTTTTTATGTCAAAGACTAGGGATGAGCGAACCCGAACAGGATGGTTCGGGTTCGTATGGAATATTGGGGGGTTCGGGACATCGACCCCAGACCCGAACATTTTCAAAAAGTTCGGGTTCGGGTCCGTTGTTCGGTGATTTATTCCCGCTTTCTGAAGGGCTGCATGGCAGCCAATCAGCTAGCATTTTACTTCTTGCCCTAAGAAGCCATCACAGCCATGCCTACTAATGGCATGGCTGTGATTGGCCAAGTGCAGCATGTGACCCAGCCTCTATTTAAGCTGGAGTCACGTAGCAAGGCACGTCATTCTGCTCTGATTAGTGTAGGGATAGGACGCAGGTGCTGTGAGGGCGAGATTAGGCAGGGAAAACTCAGCAAAAACACCTAATGAAGTGATCGATCTACAGCTGTGAAACATTCAACTTCTGCTAGTTAATTGCTCACTGGTTTTAGGCTGCACAGAGAGTTTTTCTGTCACTTTTTTATGGGGTGATCAGCGGACATTTTGTGTCTTGTGGTGCACCAGCACAAGCTGCCACCAAGTCCATCAATCCATCAATCCTAGTTTTTTTTTGCTATATTCTACATCAGGAGCTTGGCTGTGCTTATTGTCACCCCTAGAAACTCAGGATAGCAATTTCTATATTTTAATGAGGGGTTAAATTCAATTGCCAAAATAGCAATCCCCTAAATCTGGTGTTCCAGCTGTGGCTAGCCAAGTGAAATTCAATAGCCAAAATAGCAATCCCCTAAATCTGGTGTCCAAGCAGTGGCTGGCCAAGTTTAATAGTGTCCGGCAAAGGATATATTTTTTTCTGGGGTGAAATTCAATTGCCAAAATAGCAATACTGTAAATCTGGTGTCCCAGCAGTGGCCGGCCAAGTCTAATAGTGTCCGGAAAAGATTTATTTTTTTCTGAGGTGAAATTCAGTTGCAAAAATATAAATACCGTAAATCTGGTGTTCCAGCTGTAAATGGACAAGTTTAACAATGTCCGGCAAAGGATTTATTATTTTCTGGGGTGAAATTCAGTAATAGAAATAGAAAATAGAAATACAGAAAATCTGGTGTTCTTGCTGTGACTGAACAACTAAAATAGTATCCGTCAAAGGATAGATTTTGTTCTGGGGTGAAATTCAATTGCCAAAATAGCAATACCCTGAATCTGGTGTTCCAGCTGTGACTGGACAATTTCCCTAGTGTCTGTCAAAGGATTTATTTTTTTCTGGGGTAAAATTCAGTTGCAAAAATATAAATACCGTAAATCTCGTGTTCCAGCTATGACTGAACAAGTTTAAAAGTATCCGTCAAAGGATAGATTTTGTTCTGGGGTGAAATTCAATTGCCAAAATAGCAATACCCTGAATCTGGTGTTCCAGCTGTGACTGGACAATTTCCCTAGTGTCTGTCAAAGGATTTATTTTTTTCTGGGGTAAAATTCAGTTGCAAAAGTATAAATAACGTAAATCTCGTGTTCCAGCTGTGACTGAACAAGTTTAATAGTATCCGTCAAAGGATAGATTTTGTTCTGGGGTGAAATTCAATTGCCAAAATAGCAATACCCTGAATCTGGTGTTCCAGCTGTGACTGGACAATTTCCCTAGTGTCCGTCAAAGGATAGATTTTGTTCTGGGGTGAAATACAGTTGCAAAAATATAAATACAGTAGATCTGGTGTTCCAGCTGTGACTAGATAATTTTCATATATAGAAATCAGTCGGCACTCCGATATCAGCGGTGTGATGCACGCGTCCCAGGAACAACGTCCAACAAAATACAGAGGAAAAGGACCGGCACTCACCAGATTCAATATCTTCACTTTATTCACCACACATGGCAAGACAAAAAGACGCAGGCGTTTCGGCTCAAACGCAGTGAGCCTTCCTCAATTATCAAATCTACATAGGTTATTCACATTTAAATAGACCGCCACAGCGGATATGACGTAAGATCACCATGGTAACATATAAACACATAAAGACGCTATTATACACATAATACCAGGAACCGGAGATTACTTCGTTTCAGGTTTTCTGAAATGCAAAAATAAAGGATGAACATACATCCCTTATCCTCCAATATTAGAATAGTTAAAAATACATTATTCAGAAAGTCAAATACACGGGAAATTTTTATAGAAAACTATGCAAATCGTAGTCCCTATTTAAACCTTTCGGATGGATAGTTTGCAGCTTATGTATCCAAAAGGATTCTCGTTTTTTACGGGCTTTCACCCTGTCCCCACCTCGTCTGGGCATTGCTATCTGTTCAATAATTTGAAATCGCAACTGCGAAACATTATGGCGACACTGATCAAAGTGAAATGGAATAGGCAATAATAAATTGCGGTTGCGAATGGTGGACTTATGTTTACAGAAGCGGTCCTTCATCCGCATTGAAGTCTCGCCTATGTAAACCAGTCCACACGGACATTTTAGCAGATAAATAACAAAGTTACTGTTGCAGGTATAGAAACCCCTTATGGGAATTCGCTCACCCGTATGCGGATGGGTGAGGAATTCTCCCTTTATCACACTTGAGCAGTGAATACACTGCAGACAGGGGAAAGTGCCCTTCTTGGGGGTAGAAAGAGTCATTTGTCTCAATGTCGATTTGCTGCTACCTATATCTGCCTTGACCGCAATATCACGAATATTGCGCGGACGTTTGTAACACACCATAGGGCGCTGTTGGAAAACCTCAATGGAGGGATACGCTCTAGTTAAAATATTCCAGTGCTTATTAATAACCGTAGTACATTTCATCATCCACGGATGATATTTAGTAATGAATGTAATCCGTGGCTTTTTTTCTTTGTCAGATGACACAGATATTTGAAGTTTGTCCCGCTCCGTCTGGAGCAGTAATGGGGGATAACCCCTTTCAGAAAATCTTTGCGTCATGCCATCCAATCGTCTTTCTTTAGTCTCATTTTTAGAGACTATTGTATTCACCCGGCGAAATTGTGAGTATGGAAGCGATCTTTTTACTGCCGGTGGATGGTTGCTGGCATAATGCAAAAGACTGTTCTTATCTGTTTCTTTTACATACAAATCGGTCTGTATCTGCCCCTCATCATCCTTCAGTATCCAAGTGTCCAGGAAATTAATTTTAGAGTGGTCAAAATGCATAGTGAATTGTAATTCTTCCCAAATAGAATTCAAGAATTCCATGAAGACCCCGAGGGTCCGAACGCCGCCACGCCACACCACACGCAAAATACGTCATCCAAAAACCTCTTCCAAAAAATACAATGACTAGTAAATAGTTCATTCTCGTATATGTAATGTTCCTCAAACCATGACATATAGCAATTTGCGTATGGCGGTGCGGCGTTCGAACCCATCGCGGTCCCCCGCTTCTGCTGGTAATATGTATCCTGAAATAGGAAATAATTTTCATGCAATACAATGTGAAGAAGTTCCAATAAAAATTCTCTTTCCTGAATACTGAAACTGGATGATGATAACATCCATTCAACTGAGCGTATACCCTTTCTATGTTCTATCGACGTGTATAAATTACAGACATCAAAGGTAACAAGCAAATCATCCCCTGCCATTGAAACCTTGACAATTTCCTCTAAAAAATGGTAAGTATCACGTAAATAAGATGGCATAGTCTTAGTGAGAGGTGTCAATGCTTTGTCTAGGACAATGGCAGGAGGTAACAGTATAGAATCAGTTAGGGCAACAATGGGTCGGCCTGGTGGTCTGGATAGGGACTTATGCACCTTTGGTAAAGTATATAATACAGGACTAATTGGGTATGTAGTTATCAGAAATTCAGACAGTTTCGAGTCGATCGTACCCACACCACAATGTCGCCTCGTGATTTCTTCCAATTTATGTTTAATACTATACACGGGGTCAAAATCAAGACATTGGTATGTGGCACCATCAGACAACTGCTGTAGAATTTCCCAAACATAATAGTCCCTATTCATGACCACCAGGGCGCCCCCCTTGTCAGCTGGCTTAATAATCAGGGTCTCATCCTGCAACAAAAAATCAAGCGCTTGTTTTTCCACAACGGATAAATTATGTGTAGTATAAGTATTGCCTTTTTTATATTCCTTCATCATTTCCAACATATCACGCTGGACCAAAGATACAAACGTCTTAATTGGATGGTATATTTTTGGTGGTGAGAAATTTTGAGTCTCAAACCCAATTGCTTGAGTGAGAGACCTGAAACAATATCAGTTTGTGTGGATGCGGTATTGTCATTAGATTCTGCAAAATGTACTTTCAAACGCATATTTCGATAAAACCGCTGAAGGTCCATCTCAAGTTCAAAAGTGTCCACCGAGCCGGTAGGACAAAATGACAGTCCTTTACCCAGAACTTGTAACTGAAGTGGACTCAAAGTCTTAGAAGATATATTATATACTAAAGACTGCATGGTACCTGGGATCTCGTTACTCGCGGTGCATCGGCTCCTCCTATAATGGAGTCCTGCGCGTCTTGTATTTTTCTTGTTGGAATCTTCTTTTTTCCTAAAAAAGGAGTAGGACGACGGGTGCCTGATGCATGGTCGCTACCGGATCCCGATGAGTACGAATCAAATCGATGGAATTGACGTCTGTATAATGGTGTAGCAGTGCCCGATAGATCTTGCCATTTATATATCCGCTTCGAGAGGTAATCTTCAGAGTCCTGGATAAATTTATTTCGCTTCCCTTTTTCAATATCTTTTCGCAGGTCAGTGCATATTTTGTCCACTTTGGATTTAAGTATTGTGAACTCCTCACCCGAGGCTGAATCCTGCAGCTGGGACTCGATTGATTTTATCCTCTCGCGGCTCTCATCGATGGCTGTTGTTAAATGTTCAATAGTGAGCACCATTAAGTCCATGGAGCATTTATTTAAAATGTTCGCAAATTTAGAGCAGTATTCAATATCATCACAAAAAAAGGTGGGTCGAAGGTTCACCCGTAATCCCCGAGGAATCCTCTGCAATCTGCAATATTCAGCTAGCGTTATTGCATGTAGTTCCCATGCGGTTAACTTCCTGGATTCCTTCTCCAGTTCCCGACTCCTATATTCAGCCGGGGGTATTTGAAGAAAGTCCGCATCGGTGGTCACTTGAGATAAAATCTCTCTTGCCCGTTCGTCAGTATAGGCAAATCCACTCATATTAGATCAGGTGCACGTACTGCAGGACAGTAATATATATAGAAATCAGTCGGCACTCCGATATCAGCGGTGTGGTGCACGCGTCCCAGGAACAACGTCCAACAAAATACAGAGGAAAAGGACCGGCACTCACCAGATTCAATATCTTCACTTTATTCACCACACATGGCAAGACAAAAAGACGCAGGCGTTTCAGCTCAAACGCAGTGAGCCTTCCTCAATTATCAAATCTACATAGGTTATTCACATTTAAATAGACCGCCACAGCGGATATGACGTAAGATCACCATGATAATTTTCATAGTGTCCGTCAAAGAATAGATTTTGTTCAGGGGTGAAATTCACTTGCCAATATACTAACTGCACAACCAAGTATCCGATAAAATCAAGTGTGCACTGCGCAACGCCATCTGTGGCAAGGTCCACCTAACCACAGATACGTAGACCAGTAAGCACGGCCAGGGACGCTATATCTTCCTAACTGCACACTGGGTAAATGTAGTGGCGGCTGGGCCCCAGGCGGAGAGTTCCTTGGTGCATGTCCTTCCGCCGCCAAGGATCGCAGGGCATCATTCTTTGCCTCCTGTAGCCTCCTCCTCCTACTCGGCTTCCTCCTCCTCTGCTTCCACCAGCTCATCCAGTCAGCCACACACCTTCACCACCAACTTCAGCACAGCCCGGGGTAAACGTCAGCAGGCCATTCTGAAACTCATATGTTTGGGGGACTGGCCCCACACCGCGCAGAAGTTGTGGAGGGGTATTGAACAACAGACCGACGAGAGGTTTCTGTCGGTGGGCCTCAAGCCCGGCCTGGTGGTGTGCGATATTGGGCAAAATCTTGTCGCAGCTCTGGAACTAGCTGGTTTGACGCACATCCCTTGACTGGCTCATGTGCTGAAGTTGGTGGTGCAGAAGTTAATTCACAACTACCCCGACATGTCAGAGCTGCTGCAAAAAGTGCGGGCCATCATTGCGCGCTTCCGGCGTTCACATCCTGCCGCTGCTCGCCTGTCTGCACTACAGCTTAACTTTGGCCTTCCCGCTCAATGCCTCATATGCGACATGCCCACCGGGTGGAACTCCACCTTGCACATGCTGGAGAGACTGTGCGAGCAGCAGCAGGCCATAGTGGAGTTTCAGCTGCAGCACGCATGCGTCAGTCGCACTGCGGAACAGCACCACTTCACCAACCAATGATTCGGCCTCCATGCGAGACCTGTGTGCCCTGTTGCGCTGTTTCGAGTACTCCACCAACATGGCCAGTGGCGATGACACCGTTATCAGCGTTACAATACCGCTTCTATGTCTCCTTGAGAAAAAGCTTAGGGCAATGATGGAAGAGGAGGTGCCCCAGGAGGAGGAAGAGGATGAGGGTTCATTTTTAGCACTTTCAGACCAGTCTCTTAGAATTGGCTCAGAGGGAGGTTTTTTGCAACAGCAGAGGCCATGTACAAATGTGGCCAGCCAGAGCCCACTACTGGAGGATGAGGAGGAGGTCAAAGAGGATGAGGATGAAGCAGGTTCACAGCGGGGTGGCACCCGACACAGCTTAGGCCCATCACTGGTGTGTGGCTGGGGGGATACGGAGGACGATAACGATACTCCTCCCACAGAGGACAGCTTGTCCTTACCTCTGGGGAGCCTGGCACACATGAGCGACTACATGCTGCAGTGCCTGCGCAACGACAGCAGAGTTGCCCACATTTTAACGTGTGCGGACTACTGGGTTGCTACCCTGCTGGATCCCCGGTACAAAGACAATGTGCCCACCTTACTTCCTGCACTGGATCGTGATAAGAAGATGCACGAGTACAAGCGCACGCTGGTAGACGCGCTCCTTAGAGCATTCCCAAATGTCACAGGGGAACAGGTGGAAGCCCAAGGCGAAGGCAGAGGAGGAGCAAGAGGTCGCCAACGCAGCTGTGTCACGGCCAGCTCCTCTGAGGGCAGGGTTAGCATGGCGGAAATGTGGAAAAGTTTTGTCTCCACGCTACAGCTAACTGCACCACCACCTGATACGGAACGTGTTAGCAGGAGGCAGCATTTCACTAACATTGTTGAACAGTACGTCTGCACACCCCTCCACGTACTGACTGATGGTTCGGCCCCATTCAACTTCTGGGTCTCCAAATTGTCCACGTAGCCAGAGTTAGCATTTTATGCCTTGGAGGTGCTGGCCTGCCCGGTGGCCAGCGTTTTGTCTGAACGTGTATTCAGCACGGCAGGGGGCGTCATTACTGACAAACGCCGCCGCCTGTCCACAGCCAATGTGACAAGCTGACGTTCATAAAAATGAACCAGGCATGGATCCCACAGGACCTGTGCCTCCCTTGTGCAGAATAGACATTTATAACAGCCTACCCATCAACCATGTATTCTTGTACTCCGGGGCACTTCTTTATTGAATCCTCATTTTTTTAACTTTACCATGATCTTGCGGTGCAACCCAAAGTTGAATGAACCTCTCCTCAATCTGAGTGCCGGGGCCTAAATAACTGAAAGTGGCCTTCTCCAGTGGTGGGTGATATGACACATAATTCCTTGCTGTGGGACCTCTCTCCTCTGTCTGGGTGCTGGGGCCTAAATAACTGAAAGTGGCCTTCTCCAGTGGTGGGTAATATGACGCATGATTCTCTGCAATGGGACTTCTCTCCAATTGATATTGGTTAATTTTTATTTATTTTATTTTATTTTAATTCATTTCCCTATCCACATTTGTTTGCAAGGCATTTACCTACATTTTGCTGCCTTTTGCAGCCCTCTAGCCCTTTCCTGGACTATTTTACAGACTTTTTAGTGCCCAAAAGTTTAGATCCCCATTGACTTCAATGGGGTTCGGGTTCGGAATAAAGTTCGGGTCGAGTTTGGATCCCGAACCCCAACATTTTCGGGAAGGTCGTCCGAACTTCTCGAACCCGAACATCCAGGTGTTCGCTCAACTCTAATCAAGATAATGGCAGAATAGTGAGTATAGCTCTGAAGTATAATACAGGATGCAACTCAGGTTCAGTACAGAATAAGTAATGTAATGTATGTACATAGTGACTCCACCAACAGAATCGTGAGTGCAGCTCTGGAGCATAATAGAGGATGTAACTCAGGATCAGCACAGGATAAGTAATGTATGTATACAGTGACGGCACCAACAGAATCAGAGTGCAGCTCTGGAGTATAATACAGGATGTAACTCAGGATCAGTACAGGATAAGTAAAGTAATGTATGTACACAGTGACTGCACCAGCAGAATAGCGAGTCCAGCTCTGGAGTATATTACAGGATGTAACTCAGGATCAGTAGAGGTATATTATTTATGTACTTAATGGAAATGTATGTAATCGCGGTATAAACATTACTTCTAGAGGAGCACACAGAACTTAGTGGAGCTGTCATATGATGACACATGAAGTGCTTACAGGTCCACACTTTGGAACATTAATGTGCTCCTTGCTTTAGTCCTCACAGTCATGTGATCCAGTTACAGTCCTGATAATTGCTGCGCTACCTGCCATCAGTGAAGCTGAATCTACCTCTAAAATTTGTTTGTGGTAAAGCAGATTTTGGCAGATCAGGTGGAGCTGGTCATTTAACCACATAACCAGATTCCTTCACCAGGTGCCAAATGCTGTCTAATAATGTGTTCCATCTACTTGTTGAGTTTGGTTTCTAATGAACTTACCCTTGATGGGATTCGTGCATATTGTGGTACACAAAAGCCTGCAGCACTTTTGTTCTCCATAACAGTCCTCGTCCAATTTGCACTTATCAGGAATGAATGTAGGAGGACACACTCGATAAAATTGGGGACATTTTCCAGGTTTCTCTGTAATTAGAGAAGTTGATGTGTCACAAACTTATTATGTAGTTACTTACTTGGCTCTTATAAACCAGATAAACCTGAAAAATATCAGCTATAAACAGTTTAGTAAAATTATCCCGTTTGTGACCAGCTTTGTTCTTGGTGGAAAGATTTTCATTGTGTTGACCGAACTGTCTCACTCAGAACGATCAGAGGCATTACCGTAAAACCAGTAGATGTTCCATAGCTTTGTCCATGTGGACTCTTGACAATCATTGAACCCTAACTGTACAATGATGGTGTTGGTCAAATGTAATTCATCTGACTTTCTCTTTGCTTGGATTGTAGATACTACAGGTTGAACCATTGGTGGACCAGTTCTGACTGAGCAATGACTCATTCTGTACCTATAGGTGAATATTACGATCTTCTGAAGGTTGGTATTAATCTCTCCTGTCTCTCTGAGGTATTTCAATCTGCACTTAACCCTAAGTTCACACCTGAGTGTTTTACAGCGCGTTCAAACGCGCTGTAAAACCCCTTAACACATGAAAACCGATGCTTTCCTATGGCCCTGGTTCTCACTTGAACGTTTTACAGCGCGTTTGAACGCGCTGTAAAACGCCCGACGCATAAACAAGTACTTGAGCTTTTTTGGGGGCGTTTGTCACAAGAACGCGCGTACGAACGCGCGTTTCCTATTTTAAAAAACGCAATGAAATGCGCGTGACAAAAACGCGCGTAAAACGCGCGTTTCCAGAACGCTCAGGTCTGAACCCAGGGTAAAGGTCTTTGACATATTGGCAGGTGTCCACCACCAAAAAAGTGACATTTACATATTTACATCTATCCTCCTCTGTTAGTAAAACTAACCCTAAAATGTTCTTCAATTATATAAATAGTAAAAAATATAAATCTGAAGGAGTCGGCCGTCTACATAGCAATGAAGGGGTTTGCACAGAGCAACGAGGACAAAGCAAAACTATTAAATATTTTTTTCTCCACACAGAGTAAAATAAACTGTCAGATGAAATGCAGAATGTAAAAGTAAATCCCCCATTAAAAGTGCCCTGTCTGACCCAGGAAGAAGTACAACACCGACTTTAATAGATCAAAATAGACAAATCGCCAGGACCGGATGGTATACACCCCATATCCTAAGGGAATTAAGTAATGTCATAGCCAGACCATTATTTCTGATATTTACAGACTCTATACTGACAGGGAATGTTCCACAGGATTGGCGCATAGCAAATGTGGTGCCAATATTCAAAAAGGGTCCAAAAACAGAGCCTAGAAACTATAGGCCGGTAAGTTTAACATTTGTTGTTGGTAAACTGTTTGAAGGTTTTCTAAGAGATGCTATTTTGCAGTATCTCAATGAAAATTGGCAAATAACGCCATATCAGCATGGCTTCATGAGGGATGGCTCATGTCAAACAAATTTAATCAGCTTCTATGAGGAGGTAAGTTCTAGACTTGACAGCGGCGAATCAATGGATGTCGTATATCTGGACTTCTTCAAAGCATTTGACGCTGTACCACATAAAAGGTTAGTATATAAAATGAGGATGCTCGGACTGGGAGAAAATGTCTGTTTGTAATTAAGTAATTAACACTGAAGAGGACAGTTTTCTGCTACAGAGGGATCTGGATAGATTGGACGCTTGGGCAGAGAAATGGCAGATGAGGTTTAACACTGACAAATGTAAAGTTATGCAATTGGGAAGGAATAATGCAAGTCACCCGTACATATTAAATGGTAAAACACTCGGTAACACTGACATGGAAGAAGATCTAGGAATTTTAATAAACAGCAAATGAAGCTGCAAAAACCAGTGTCAGGCAGCTACTGCCAAGGCCAAAAGGATAATGGGTTGCATCAAAAGGGGCATAGACGCCCGTGATGAGAACATAATCCTACCACTTTACAAATCACTAGTCAGACCAAACATGGAGTACTGTGTACAGTTCTGGGCTCCTGTGAACAAGGCGGACATAGCAGAGCTGGAGAGGGTTCAGAGGAGGGCAACTAAAGTAATAACTGGAATGGGGCAACTACAGTACCCTGAAAGGTTATCAAAATTAGGGTTATTCACTTTAGAAAAAAGACGACTGAGGGGAGATCTAATAAATATGTATAAATATATCAGGGGTCAGTACAGAGATCTCTCCCATTATCTATTTATCCCCAGGACTGTGACTGTGATGAGGGGACATCCTCTGCGTCTGGAGGAAAGAAGGTTTGTACACAAACATAGAAGAGGATTCTTTACTGTAAGAGTAGTGAGACTATGGAACTCTCTGCCTGAGGAGGTGGTGATGGTGAGTACAGTAAAGGAATTCAAGAGGGGACTGGATGTATTTCTGGAGTGTAATAATATTACAGGCTATAGATTCTAGAGAGGGCTCGTTGATCCGGGGAGTTATTCTGATGCCTGATTGGAGTCGGGAATTGGCTTCTGCCTCACATGGTTTTTTTTGCCTTCCTCTGGATCAACTTGTAGGAAACAGGCCGAACTGGATAGACAAATGTCTTTTTTCGGTCTTATATACTATTTTACTATGTTATGTCTCCACGCATCTACTTTCTCCAACTAACCGTTAGTATCACTAACTAACTGTCATCTCATATCACTTACTAACCGTCATCTCACTCTCCTTTTGGTAGATTAGGCATGTGGGAACCAACATGTGAGAAGATACTCTATACTGTGGAGAACCCAACATGCCAGTGCTTTACAAGGATTGAAAAACTTGATATTAAGCAGCTCTCACCTGTTTTATTTCCACAAAGTTGGTGCACGGACACGGATCATGGACCAACCGATCCCAGTACAAATTGAAAGAACAAAGTCCAGCTCCTTGTTGCGGGTAAAAAATCTTCAATCTTTATTTCATATCTCCAGTATAAAAACTTGACATAGAGGTATTCACATTCGTCTACGCGGACGAATATCACATCAAGGTCCTTACTTATGACAAACTTTTAAAACACTGGACAGACATTTATGGGGAAAGAGGGAAAAACCTCTTCCTTACCCACAATTCCTTGCATTGTGAATCTGTATGCTCCAGTTTAATTACAACACCTGCTGCTCAAACACACCCAAAGTGCTAAAAACTATATATTATTTGCACTAAAAGAATATATGTATATATATATATATATATATATATATATATATAGTTACTATATACCTATAATATATATCATACATAATTGCAGACTTGACATTTCAAAGTAATTAACCGAATAGATAGTACATATATGAGTTAGTATTGTAGGATTAAATCCTGTCTGATATTTAAACCTGCTGGTTGCCTTGTCTCTAGTTGGAAAATCCAAAAAGCTTCTCTATTAAGCAGCTTACGTCTCCGATCACCACCACGTGGGGGCAGCACCACTCGTTCTATGGCCTGCACACGCAAACATGAGGGATCACCAGCATGAACTAGGGCACAGTGCAGACTAACCGCCGACACATTGCGTTTTCTATAATGCGGTATGTCAGATAAGTGTTTGCGGATGCAAACCTTAATTGAGCTTGTGGTGCAGCCCACATATTGTACTCTACAAATCTCACATGTGAAGAGATAAATCGCATATTTTGTGTTGCAGTTCACATACGAATACACTTTGTAAACTTTGTTATTTACAGCAGATGTAAAAGTTCTTGACTGTGTCATATACGTGCAACCAATACATCTGCTGTATCTACACCGATAACTCCCCGGATTGTTGAGCCACGTATGTTGTGTATTTTTATTACTTTGAAAAAGAATGGGGCTGAGGACGTTTCCCACTGTGCGTGCGCGGCGAGCTACGCATCTAACACCCTGAGACACAACGGGAGACCATTCACTATCCATATGCAAGACTGGCAGGTATTTATTGACAATCCTGCAGATCTCATAATATTCCATGCTATACCGCGTAGAGAACATTAGAGACCCTGAATTTTTTTATTTTTTAGTCCTCTTTACCGATGATATAAGATCATTTCTTTCCATAGAAGATACTAATCTCTTGGATCTAACAATGTTCTCCAAGCGGTATTTTCGTTGAACCAGTCTTTTCTCTATATTTTCAGCTTCTTTTAAGAACAAGTTTTGGTCAGAACAGTTTCTCCTTGCCCTGATTAATTCCCCTTTCGGGATATTAGCCACTACATGAGGAGGGTGGCATGAATTTGCCAATAGGATGGTATTACCCGCTATTTCTTTTCTGTAGGTTTTGGTAACCACTCGCTCTTTTTCTATGTCTGCCATCAAGCATAGATCTAAAAAGTTAATGGTCAATTTATCAAAGTGGACCTGGAATTGAATTGACTGCATGCATGAATTTATGTATGTCACAAAGGGCGGTATGGTCGCCACATCCCCAGACCAAACTATCAGCAGGTCATCTATGTAACGACCATACCATCCGATATTGTGCACACATATGGGCGTGTCGATGAAGAGAAAGTGTCTCTCCCACCATGCCATAAATATATTGGCTATGGAGGGGGAGCACTTGGCCCCCATCGACACGCCCGACACCCGCAAGTAATACTCCCCATCAAAGAGAAAAAGTTATGCTTAAGTAAAAATACCAAAACTACTTCCATAAACTCCTGTAATAGTGGCGTATACGCGCTGTATATGTTCTAAAACCACCTGAGAGATCTTGCAGCAAAATCATGTGGAATGCTGGTATATAGCGATGAAACATCTGCTGTTAACCATATATATTCCGGTTTCCACACAAATTTAGAAAAGGCTTGCAATACCGATCTTGAATCTTGTAAAAAACCTGGGATCATAGGTACCAACGGTTGCAGTAATGAGTCAAGCCATTCTGACAATTTTTCAGAATATGAGCCAATCCCTGCTACAATTGGGCGTAATGGTGGTGGAAAAACACCCTTATGTATTTTAGGTAAGGCATGAAAAATAGACAGGACCGGCTCATCTACATAAATAAAATCTACTTCCTTCTGTGAAAAAATATTTTTATCCAATCCCAAGGATAAAATATCCCTAAGTTTGGCTTGGAAAAAGGGGAGAGGGTTGGCGCTGAGGTGAGCATACACCTGGATATCCTCCAGCATAAGCATGATCTGTTTTTTATATATGCCCGCATCCAGAACAACAACCACTCCCCCCTTATCTGCATTTTTGATGACCAGGTCCTGTCTATCCTGCAAATTTTTTAAAGCCTTAGTTTCATTTCCAGACATATTAGCATGTCCGGGGGGTTGTTCCATTTTCCATTGTTTGTGTAGCAAACAAACATCCTTCTCCACTAGTTCCTGGAATCGATCCAGGGCAGGTGATCTGGATTGCAGTGGGTAAAAATCCCTATTTGACACTTTAAAATATTAGACTTATTTTGCAATTCCATATCACTCTGTCCCGATCGAAGTTCCTGTAGATTACACACATGTACCAATTCCAAAAAAGACATGCTATTAGCCTCCTGCCTTAATTCAGACTCCCTTACATTCATATTCTCCACCTGCTCGTTTACATTAACATTATCATCTTTGTCTTCCCAAAAATGTCGACGCAATGTCATAAGTCGAGCTAGTTTGTTAACGTCCAGAATTGTTTTATATAAATCAAAATGAGTTGTAGGAGAAAAGGTCAAAACTCTTTTAAGGATGTTAATCTGTTCCTCAGAGAGAATGCTGGCAGAGAGGTTGATAACTTGTATATCTTCTACATTTTCCTGCTGCGAGCAGGGTACCTTCTGCTTCTTTCTGTGTTGTCTGCCCGCCCGTCATTTTTTGCCACTGCCTTGTGATGTGAAGAAATTGCAGGATTACTGGGGCATTCCTCCATATTTCTCTGGTATGAGGCTGTGTATTCCGTAGCCGAGCCAGAAGACTCCATTTCTGTTGAACTGAAGGTGACTTTGGATCGGCTTTTGTTTCTCCGTGTATGCTTCCTTCTTAAAATAGATCGTAATGTATTACCTCTTTTCTCGGCCCACGTATATATTTCTCCCTTGTTATAATCCATCAGGTCACGGTTATATTTGGTTTGTTTAAGCTCCATTAGATCTTCCTCCATTTTCGTGATATTATCACGTAATTTTTCATCAAGATCTTTAAAAGATGGTTTCTCCGCATGCACTAAAAGTGTTTGCTGTAGGACTTTGATTTCCTCTCTCAGAGTTTTTAGAGAGTCTTGTTCACACTGGACTATAAGTTGCATTAGTTTTGTGGAACATGCCGACAAGATTTCATCCCACTGGGTAACAAATTCCTCTGAATAGACAATCGTTGGTCTCTTTTTAATGCGGAGACCTCTTGGAATTATTGATTTGTCCATATATTTTGTCAGGGAAGTTGCATCCCACCAAGGTCCTTACTCATGACAAACTTTTAAAACACTGGACAGACATTTATGGGGAAAGAGGGAAAAACCTCTTCCTTACCCACAATTCCTTGCATTGTGAATCTGTATGCTCCAGTTTAATTACAACACCTGTTTGGATTGAGTATTGACTTCAATGGTCAGGTGGATGCTTTAGTTTCTCTGCGGCACTGTTGTAATAGATCTGAACACTTTCTGTGAGTTTTGTCTTGTAAAAGAAAGCTGGTGGCTGAGGATCAAGGCCAGTGGTCAGCGAACTGCGGCTCTAGAGACACATGTGGCTCTTTAGCCTCTTGATATTGGCTCTTCCAGGTGCGGGCTCACATGTACAGTGCGATCGCATTTTCATTCCCGTAGCAAAAATCGACAGGAGGGGGAGGACCAAGAAGCGGCTGTAGGCTGTGCAGGGCTGCGCACAGTGTGGAGCACTCTGTGACGTCACGCTGTGCACGCTAGTTCACAGCACAGCTGACAGCAGGAGGAACACAGAGCGAGGATGGCGAAGAGCAGCGGCATCCAGGAGCAGGAGAGGTAAGTGCTTTTTATTTTATGAAACTTGGGGCAGATCTGAGGCAATGGGGTGATGAGAATCATAATGGGGGATATGAGAAGCATCATGGATGATGATAGGCATCATGAATAATAAAGGGGATGATGAGAATCATAATGGGGAATATGAGAGCCATTATGGATGATGAGAGGCATCATTGAAGAATAATGGAGATGATGAGAGGCATCATGGAAAATAACAGGGTTGATAAGAGGCATCATGGATAATAATGGGGATGATGAGAGGCATGGGGCTCTTATCTGAGGTCTGATTGGGGGTCATTTACTTAGGGGTCTGAGCTGACGTATGATCTGAGGGATGTCTTATTAACATTGGGGGTCTGATTAGTGGTTTGACCTGAGGTGTAATGAAAATTTTTTTTTTCATATTGTCCTCCTCTAAAACCTACGTGCGTCTTATAGTGTGAAACATTGTGGAGTGAAAGATGTAGTGTCGAGGATTGAGAAAGGTTTGTTCTGATGGTTAGGAATACCCTTATTAAGTAAATAACAATGTACCTTGCTATATAGTTTAACCTCTCCCGGACCGCCGCACGCAGGATCGCGTTCTCGCGGCGGCCGGGCTCTTCTGATCGGACGCATCTACAGCGTGACTCGCGAGCGAGATTTCGCATAGATGCGCTCAGCCAGCATGCCATATCGGCATGGCAAAAGCGCGCAGGGAGGAGTTAGTCATCAGCCTGCCAGCCAATCGGCAGCGCTGGCGGGCTGATGACTTTTAAAAAGCAGATGAGAAGCCATTTAACCCATCATATTTGTAAATATGATGGATTAAATAACTTCTGTGCTCTCTCCTGGGTCCATTTACAGTCGGTTGGAGCCAGGAGAGAGCACACCTTACTGTGAGTACACCCAAGCACCACACACTAGCCCCTGATCAGCCCCTATCACCCAAAATTAACCCCTTGATCACCCTTTCAGCACCTGTCAATCATCTAGTGAAAGGGAAAAAAGTGATCAGTGTAAACTGTCACTTTTTTTCACTAGGATTGACTGTTGAGTTTAGCCTAGTTTAGGCCCCTTTGGTAGGTAGTTAGCGTTGGCGCCCAGCCACCGCACCGCAGTCACTGGTTCGCTGATTGGCGTAGAGCTAATCAGCGTTTGTACTTTATAGTATCTGTAAGTGATCAGAACTGATCACGGTCAGATCTATAATAGTACTAGTGTCACTCTAGTTCGCCCTCCACCCCCAAGCGCGGTGTTTGCCCGATCAGATCTGATCGGTGGCCCACACTCTGCGTTCACCACCGCCCGCCC
>CM065592.1:20261006-20282644 GCA_033119425.1 Bufotes viridis | reverse complement strand
GTACCTGCAGCCACATCATCACAAGTTCTTTTCTGTCAGGTGAATGCCTATTTTGGGGGCCTGTATTCCTGTGGCCTAAAATAAAAATTTTCTAGGCTCCAGCAGGGTACATTTTTGAGAATTTCCCTTTAAGACGCATAAAAATGGTTCCTGATTAAATTACTAATTTTTGTGGGAATTTTTGCTAATGATCCCCCTCTGGTATGTCCATGTTGTGGGACTATTTGTGCACTTCTAGTAAGTATTTGGTGGCTGCAAATATGACCTTAAGGTTTTTCAGGTTCGCCTGCCATTAAAGTCAATGGGGCCTGCCGCGAACACATGGTTCACGAACATTTGATCGCGAGCGAGCGTTCACGTTCACGAATTGTCCCAGCCGATGTTCGTCAATCACTAGTGATGAAGGACCTTGCCAACTTACCATATATTCAGCCACGAGAAGTTCCTCACTGTCGTAACGCAAAATCCATGAAGAAAGCGGGACGACTGACACCAAAAAGTATCATTGCAAACAACACTTGAAACATCGGTAACAAAGAGACTGAGTTTAAAATTATACTCTGCTCTTGAGAAGAATTCACCTTCTCTAGTCTTCTGCTGATAGCTTTTCTTACTCACTTCTATCTACCGTATTTTCCGGCGTATAAGACGACTTTTTAACACCTAAAATTCTTCTTAAAAGTCGGGGGTCGTCTTATACGCCGGGTGTAAGGCAGCACAGGGAGAGGGAAGCAGTCCCTCCCTCCCCCTGTGCTGCTGCTGCCACCAATGAGGAGAGAGGGGCGGAGGAGGAGGGGCGGGCACACGGCACTCCGATGACAACGAACGTTTTATACATTGCTGGCACCCAGCACCTCACATGTCTGTGCGGCGCATTGCTTAAGCATAAGCAATGCGCTGCACAGACATGTGATTTACCGGAAGAGGGAGAGCCCGGCGGCCACAGCACATACAGTAAGAGACCGGCCGGCCCTGTCTGGTGCTTTTTGACAGGGACCGGCCGGCAGATTTGCAGGGAGATGTTGATGGGAGCGCAGGAGCAGGCAGATGAGGGGTGGAGCAGGCTTTCCTGCCACACATGCCTGCTCCACCTCTAAGTTTTCATACTGCCTGCTCCTGTGTAAGGAGGGCTGATGAGAGACTAGGGGGCTGTGAGAGACTAGGGGGCTGTGAGAGACTAGGGGGGCTGATGAGAGGCTGGGGGCTGTGAGAGACTAGGGGGCTGTGAGAGACTAGGGGGGCTAATGAGAGGCTGGGGGCTGTGAGAGACTAGGGGGGCTGATGAGAGGCTGGGGGGCTGATGAGAGGCTGGGGGGCTGATGAGAGGCTGGGGTAGTCTTATACAGCGAGTATAGACCAAACCTATATTTTAACTGGAAAAGTTTGGGGGTCGTCTTATACGCCCAGTCGTCTTATACGCCGGCAAATACGGTACATGTCTTATCTCTCTTCCTATCAATGTATATTAAAGCTAGCAGTGGGGCGTCTGGCCTACAAGCCATCTTAGTTCTATAAATGGGGTGTGTTGTTATAATTATCGTTTTCCACATGTTACATGCCCAGCATATTAGTATGCCTTAATAACATAGTAACATAGTACATAAGGCCAAAAAAAGACATCTGTCCATCCAGTTCGGCCTGTCATCCTGCTAGTTGATCCAGAGGAAAGCAAAAAAACCCTGTGAGGTAGAAGTCAATTTTCCCCACTTAAGGGGAATAAAACATTCCTTCCCGACTCCAATCAGGCAATCAGAATAACTCCCTGGATCAACGACCCCTCTCTAGTAGCTATAGCCTGTAATATTATTACACTCCAGAAATAAATCCAGGACCTTCCTGAATTCCTTTATTGTACTCACCATCACCACCTCCTCAGGCAGAGAGCTCCATAGTCTCACTGCTCTTACCGTGAAGAATCCTCTTCTATGTTTGTGTACAAACCTTCTTTCCTCCAGACGCAGAGGATGTCCCCTCGTCACATTGAGGTTTTCCAACAGCGCCCTATGGTGTGTTACAAACGTCCACGCAATATTCGTGATATTGCGGTCAAGGCAGATATAGGTAGCTGGAAATCGACATTGAGACAAATGACTCTTTCTACCCCTAAGAAGGGCACTTTCCCCTGTCTGCAGTGTATTCACTGCTCAAGTGTGATAAAGGGAGAATTCCTCACCCATCCGCATACGGGTGAGCGAATTCCCATAGGGGGTTTCTATACCTGCAACAGTAACTTTGTTATTTATCTGCTAAAATGTCCGTGTGGACTGGTTTACATAGGCGAGACTTCAATGCGGATGAAGGACCGCTTCTGTAAACATAAGTCCACCATTCGCAACCGCAATTTATTATTGCCCATTCCGTTTCACTTTGATCAGTGTCGCCATAATGTTTCGCAGTTACGATTTCAAATTATTGAACAGATAGCAATGCCCAGACGAGGAGGCGACAGGGTGAAAGCCCTTAAAAAAACGAGAATCCTTTTGGATACATAAGCTGCAAACTATCCATCCGAAAGGTTTAAATAGGGACTATGATTTGCATAGTTTTCTATAAAAATTTCCCGTGTATTTGACTTTCTGAATAATGTGTTTTTAACCATTCTAATATTGGAGGATAAGGGATGTATGTTCATCCTTTACTTTTGTATTTCAGAAAACCTGAAACGAAGTAATCTCCGGTTCCTGGTATTATGTGTATAATAGCGTCTTTATGTGTTTGTATGTTACCATGGTGATCTGACGTCATATCCGCTGTGGCGGTCTATTTAAATGTGAATAACCTGTGTAGATTTGATAATTGAGGAAGGCTCACTGCATTTGAGCCGAAACGCCTGCGTCTTTTTGTCTTGCCATGTGTGGTGAATAAAGTGAAGATATTGAATTTGGTGAGTGTCGGTCCTTTTCCTCTGTGTCCCCTCATCACAGTCACAGTCCTGGGGATAAATAGATGATGGGACAGATCTCTGTACTGACCCCTGATATATTTATATATAGTTATTAGATCTCCCCTCAGTCGTCTTTTTTCTAAAGTAAATAACTGTAATTTTGATAATCTTTCAGGGTACTGTAGTTGGCCCATTCCAGTTATTACTTTAGTTGCCCTCCTCTGAACCCTCTCCAGCTCTGCTATGTCTGCCTTGTTCACAGGAGCCCAGAACTGTACACAGTACTCCATGTGTGGTCTGACTAGTGATATGTAAAGTGGTAAGACTATGTTCTCGTCACGGACATCTATGCCCCTTTTGATGCAACCCATTATCTTATTGGCCTTGGCAGCAGCTGCCTGACACTGGTTTTTACAGCTTAGTTTGCTGTTTATTAAAATTCCTTGATCCTTTTCCATGTCAGTGTTACTGAGTGTTTTACCATTTAGAATGTACGGGTGACTTGCATTATTCCTTCCCATGTGCATAACTTTACATTTGTCAGTGTTAAACCTCATCTGCCATTTTTCTGCCCAAGCCTCCAATCTATCCAGATCCCTCTGTAGCAGAAAACTGTCCTCTTCAGTGTTAATTACTTTACACAGTTTAGTGTCATCTGCATTTATATTTTACTATGCATGCCTTCTACAAGATCATTAAGAAATATATTTAAAAGCATAGGTGACAGTGACCCAATCTGAGTGTGTACCGTTAATAACCGCCCTCTGTTTTCTGTCACTCAGCAAGTTACTTACCCACATACAGACATTTTCTCCCAGTCCGAGCATCCTCATTTTATATAATAACCTTTTATGAGGTACCGTGTCAAATGCTTTGGAGAAGTCCAGATATAAGACATGCATTTATTCAACGCTGTCAAGTCTAGAACTTACCTCCTCATAGAAACTGATTAAATTAGTTTGGCATGACCAATCCCTCATGAAGCCATGCTGATATGGCGTTATTTGCTTATTTCTGTTGAGATCCTCTAAGATAGCATCTCTCAGAAAACCTTCAAACAGTTTCCCCACAACAGATGTTAAACTTACCGTCCTATAATTTCCAGGCTCTGTTTTTGTACCCTTTTTGAATATTGTCACCACATTTGCTATGCGCCAATCCTGTGGAACATTCCCTGTCAGTATATCAGAAATAATGGTCTAGCTATGACATCACTTAATTCCCTTGGGATACGGGGGTGTATGTCATCCGGTCCTGGCGATTTGTCTATTTTAATCTTTTTAAGTCGCTGTTGTACTTATTCTTGGGTCAGACAGGACACTTTTAATGGGGGATTTATTTTTACATTCTGCATTTCATCTGACAGTTTATTTTCCTCAGTGAATACATTGGAGAAAAAAATATTTAACAGCTTTGCTTTCTCCTCGTCGCTCTCTGAAACTCCCCCCTCATTACTCTTCAAAGGGTTCGACAACTTCAAATTTATACTTTTTAACATTTATATAATTGAAGTACATTTTAAGGTAACCATAGCAAAGACAGGTACACTCTGCGGCAATACTAAACCCTCACACTGATGTTAAAATTGAGGGGTTAGTTCGACACATCCTACTAGGAGGACATGTCTTAAGCTCGGACACCACGGCAAGGTCCCTCAAGTAGCCCAAGACCCTACCACTCAACCTACCTGTGCCGTATGGGTGATACCAGGGGCCGTTGGGCATTACGGGAGCATAAGGCCTGACTCACAAACAGCTCACCAGTGACCTCCAGCATGTAACCATACTTGCAATGGGAGGTGGGAGGTGCCTGTGAGCCCCACCCGAGACCGGCTGATATGGCCCAGAGCCTCCCAAGTGCACCTGAATGTAGCATGTAGATGAAAAGCAGGCACATTAAATTGGAGTTTATTCACCTCCAAACATATTATACAAACCATTAGAAAACGTGGTGTGGTGTTTAACAAGCAGGATATGCTCAACCCATATGCAGTTGTGCATGTATTATAGGGGAGCACATCCTGCACTCCGTTGCTAGGGGCAATCAACAGCAAAAAATGCATACAATAGAAGATGCCAGCAACGGACTACAAGAACCACAATAACCATCCTACATACGATAACGATAATGTGGATGTGGAGAACAATCAAAAACATAACCATAGCAAAGGCAGGTGCACTCTGCGGCAATACTAAACCCTCACACTGATGTTAAAATTGAGAGGTTAGTTCGACACATCCTACTAGGAGGACATGTCTTAAGCTCGGACACCAAGCCAAGGTCTCTCAAGTAGCCCAAGTACATTTTAAGGTTAGTTTTACTCTCTTTGGCAATTACTCTCTCGGTTTCTAGTTTGGCCTCTATTATTTGTTTTTTACATGTTCTGCTTTTTTCCTTATAGTTTTTCAGTGCTTCCTCGCTACACTCCTGTTTTAGGGATTTATATGCTTTCTTTTTGTCATTTATCGCTTTCTTTGATTAACTAGCAGAAGTTGAATGATCACTTCATTAGGTGTTTTTGCTGACTTTTCCCTGCCTAATCTCGCCCTTACAGAAGCTGCGTCCTCTCCCTACACTAATCAGAGCAGAGTGACGTGCGGCGCTACGTGACTCCAGCTTAAATAGAGGCTGGGTCAAATGCTGCACTTGGCCAATCACAGCCATGCCATTAGTAGGCATGGTTGTGATGGCTTCTTAGGGCAAGAAGTAAAACGCTAGCTGATTGGCTGCTATGCAGACCTTCAGAAAGCGGGAAGTAATCGCCGAACAACGAACCCGAACTTTTTTGAAAATGTTCGGTTCCGTGTCCATGTCCTGAACACCCCAAAATTCGGTACGAACCCGAACTATGCTCAAACTGTTCCCTGAACAACGGACCCAAACCCAAACTTTTTTGAAAATGTTCGGGTCCGGGTCCGTGTCCTGAACACCCCAAAATTTGGTATGAACCCGAACTATGCTCGAACTGATTGCCGAACAACGGACCCAAACCCGAACCTTTTTGAAAATGTTCGGGTCCGGGTCTGTGTCCCGAACACCCCAAAATTCACTCCAGAACAAAATCTATCCTGTGACGGACACTATTAAACTTTGCCAGCCACAGCTGAAATCACTGATTTATGGTATTGCTATTTTGGCAATTGAATTTCACCGCAGAACAAAATATATCCTTTGCCGGACACTATTAAACTTTGCCAGCCACTGCTGGGACACCAGATTTACGGTATTGCTATTTTGGCAATTGAATTTCACCCCAGAAAAAAATATAACCTTTGCCGGACACTATTAAACTTTGCCAGAATAGCAATACCGTAAATCTGGTGTTCCAGCTGTGACTGGACACGTTTCATAGTGTCTGTAATAGGATATATTTTTTTCTGAGGTGAAATTCAGTTGCAAAAATTGAAATACCGTAAATCTGGTGTTCCAGCTGTGACTGGACAAGTTTCATAGTGTCCGTCATAGGATATATTATTTTCTGCGGTGAAATTCAGTTGCAAAAATAGAAATACCTTAAATCTGGTGTTCCAGCTGTGACTGGACAAGTTTAATAGTGTCCGGCAAAGGATTTATTATTTCCTGGGGTGAAATTCAGTTGCCAAACTAGAAATACAGTAAATCTAGTGTTCCAGCTGTGACTGAACAAGTTTAATAGTGTTCGACAAAGGATATATTTTTTTCTGGGGTGAAATTCAATTGCCAAAATAGCAATACCGTAAATATAATGTCCCAGCAGTGGCTGGCCAAGTTTAATAGTGTCCGGCAAAGGATAGATAATTTTCTGGGGTGAAATTCAATTGCCAAATTAGCAATACCGTAAATCTGGTGTTCCAGCTGTGACTGTACAAGTTTCATAGTGTCCTTCATAGGATATATTATTTTCTGCGGTGAAATTCAGTTGCAAAAATAGAAATACCATAAATCTGGTGTTCCAGCTGAGACTGGACAAGTTTCATAGTGTCTGTCATAGGATATATAATTTTCAGCGGTGAAATTCAGTTGCAAAAATAGAAATGCCATAAATCTGGTGTCCCAGCAGTGGCTGGCAAAGTTTAATAGTGTCCGTCAAAGGATAGATTTTGTTCTGGAGTGAAATTTAATTGCCAAAATAGCAATACCCTGAATCTGGTGTCCCAGCTGTGACTGGACAATTTCCCTAGTCTCCGTCAAAGTATATCCTATTTTCTGGGGTGAAAGTCAGTAGCAAAATAAGAAATACAGTAAATCTGTTGTTCCAGCTGTGGCTGGACAAGTTTAATAGTATCCGGCAAAGGATATATTTTTTTCTGGGGTGAAATTCAATTGCCAAAATAGCAATACAGTAAATCTGGTGTCCCAGCTGTGGCTGGCCAAGTTTAATAGTGTCCGTCAAAGGATTTATTATTTTGTGCGGTGAAATTCAGTTGCCAAAATAGAAATACAGTAAATCTGCTGTTCCAGTTGTGACTGGACAAGTTTAATATTATCCATCAAAGGATAGATTTTGTTCTGGGGTGAAATTCAATTGCCAAAATAGCAATACCCTGAATCTAGTGTTCCAGCAGTTGCAGGCCTAGTTTAAATCTGTCCGTAACAGGGTATATTTTGTTCTGGGGTGAAATTAAATTGCCAATATAGCAATACCCTGAATCTGGTGTTCCAGCTGTTGCAGGCCAAGTGTTAATCTGTCCGTAAAAGGGTATATTACACTCAAGGTGTATATACAAGTGCTGAGAGGGTCATCCTCAATAACTTCACACGCTAACGTGCATCTCCCGTTGTATTTCTGTCCGTTAAGGGGTATATTACACACAGTGTTAAAATGCAATTGCTAAAGCCATAATCGTACATATTTTTTTACACGCTAATGTGCATCTCCAAGTGTAAATCTGTCCATAAAAGGATACCTTTCATCCAGGGCCTAAATATTAGGCCTACAATTGATATTCTCTTAAATCAGTGGTTACTGCTGTGCCTGGATTAGTGTAATACGCTACATAAATAAATAGGCAGACAGTGTTAGGTGCCTGTAAAAAAAAGGGCTGAATTTGAAATCAATACAATACATTAATACATATATTTTTTTTTTCTTTAATTGTGGTGCTTGGTGAACAGTAATAATGAGGAAAAAATCTAGTAAGGGACGCGGTTGTGGTGGTGTTAGTGGACACTCTGGTGCGGGGAGAGGAAGTGGCCATTCTGCCACAGCCACACGTGCTAGTGAACCAGCTACCTCAGGTTCCAGTACCCGCCAAAATTAACAGCGATATTTGGTGTGGCCCAATGCCGTTCTAAGGATGGTAAGGCCTGAGCAGGTACAGGCGCTAGTCATTTGGGTGGCCGACAGTGGATCCAGCACGTTCACAACATTATCTCCCACCCAGTCTTCTGCAGAAAGCGCACAGGTGGCGCCTGAAAACCAAGCTCATCAGTCTGTCACATCACCCCAATGCATATCAGGGAAACTGTCAGAGCCTCAAGTTATGCAGCAGTCTCTTATGCTGTTTAAAGACTCTGCTGGCAGGGTTCCCCAAGGGAATCTACCTAGCCCTTTCCCACTGGTGGAAGACATAGAATGCACTGATGCAGAACCACTTATGTTTCCTGATGATGAGGACATGAGAATACCACCTCATCGGAGTCCGCATGTCTCTGATGATGACGAAACACAGGTGCCAACTGCTGCGTCTTTTTGCAGTGTGCAGACCGAACAGGAGGTCAAGGAGGAAGACTGTGTGGAAGACGATGCAGGGGACGATTAGGTCCTAGACCCCACATGGAATGAAGGTCATGCCACTGACTTTCATAGTTCAGAGGAAGAGGCAGTGTTGAGACCGAGCCAACAGCGTAGCAAAAGAGTGAGCAGGGGGCAAAAGAAGAACAGCCATCGCCAAGAGAGTTCGCCTGCTATTGGCCACTGCCACCAGGAACTGAGCACCCCAAAGGCAGCTTCAAGGAGTTCCCTGGCATGGCACTTCTTCAAACAATGTGCTGACGACAAGACCCGGGTGGTTTGCACGCTGTGCCATCAGAGCCTGAAGCGAGGCATTAACGTTCTGAACCTTAGCACAACCTGCATGACCAGGCATCTACATGCAAAGCATGAACTGCAGTGGAGTAAACACCTTAAAAGCAAGGAACTCACTCAGGCTACCCCTGCTCCTTCTTCTGATGCTGCCTCGGCCTATTCCTCCGCCTCGGGAGGAATGTTGGCACTTGACGCCCACCAAACAGAGGATGTGCCACTGACACCACCACCTGCATCATCAAGCATCTCCATCATGTCACACGGCAGCGTTCAGCTCTCCAGCTCTCCATCTCTCAAACCTTGGAGAGAAAGCGTAAATTCCCACCTAGCCACCCTCGAGCCCTGGGCCTGAATGCCAGCATTTCTAAACTACTGGCATTTGAAATGCTGTCATTCAGGCTGGAGGACACAGACAGCTTTAAACAGCTGATGGCCATGGCTGTCCCACAGTATGTTGCTCCCAGCCTCCACTACTTCTCCAAGACAGCTGTGCCTTCCCTGCACAACCAAGTATCTGATAAAATAAAGTGTGCACTGTGCAACGCCATCTGTGGCAAGGTCCACCTAACCACAGATACGTGGACCAGTAAGCACGGCCAGGGACGCTATATCTCCCTACCTGCACACTGGATAAATGTAGTGGCGGCTGGGCCCCAGGCAGAGATTTCTTTTGCGCACGTCCTTCCGCCGCCAAGGATTGAAGGGCATCTTTTTTTGCCTCCTGTACCCTCCTACTCCTCCTGCTCGGCTTCCTTCTCCTCTGCTTCCACCTGTTCATCCAGTCAGCCACACACCTTCACCACCAACTTCAGCACAGCCCTCGGTAAACGTCAGCAGGTCGTTCTGAAACTCATATGTTTGGGGGACAGGCCCCACACCGCGCAGATGTTGTGGCGGGGTACTGAACAACAGACCGACGAGTGGTTTCTGCCGGTGGGTCTCAAGCCCATATGTGACGTGCCCACCAGGTGAAATTTCACCTTGCACATGCTGGAGAGACTGTGCGAGAAACAGCAGGCAATAGTGGAGTTTCAACTGCAGCATGCACGGGTCAGTCGCACTGCGGAACAGCACCACTTCACCACCAATGACTGGGCCCCCATGCGAGACCTGTCTGCCCTGTTGCACTGTTTCGAGTACTCCACCAACATGGCCAGTGGCGATGATGCCGTTATCAGCATTACAATACCAATTCTCTGTCTCCTTGAGAAAACACTTAGGGCGATGATGGAAGAGGAGTTGGCCCAGGAGGAGGAGGAGGATGTGGGGTCATTTTTAGCACTTTCAGGCCGGTCTGTTAGAAGTGCCTCAGAGGGAGGTTTTTTGCAACAGCAGAGGCCAGGTACAAATGTGGCAAGCCAGGGCCCACTACTGGAGGACAAGGAGAATGAGGAGGTGGTGGAGGAGGATGAGGATGAAGCAGGTTCACAGCGCGGTGGCACCCAACACAGCTCAGGCCCATCACACTTGCGTGGCTGGGGGGATACGGAGGATGATGACTATACGCCTCCCACAGAGGACAGCTTGTCCTCACATTTGGGCAGCCTGGCACACATGTGCGACTACATGCTGCAGTGCCTGCGCAACGACAGCAGAGTTGCCCACATTTTAACGTGTGCGGACTACTGGGTTGCCACTCCGCTGGATCCCCGGTACAAAGACAATGTGCCCACCTTACTTCCTGCACTGGAGAGTGATAGGAAGATGCGCGAGTACAAGTGCACACTTGTAGACGTGCTTCTGAGAGCATTCCCAAATGTCACAGGGGAACAAGTGAAAGGCAAAGGCAGAGGAGGAGCAAGAGGTCGCCAACACGGCTGTGTCACGGCCAGCTCCTCTGAGGGCAGGGTTAGCATGGCAGAAATGTGGAAAAGTTTTGTCTCCACGCCACAGCTAACTGCACCACCATCTGATAAAGAACGTGTTAGCAGGAGGCAGCATTTCACTAACATGGTTGAACAGTACGTCTGCACACCCCTCCAGATACTGACTGATGGTTCGGCCCCATTCAACTTCTGTGTCTCCAAATCGTCCACGTTGCCAGAGTTAGCATTTTATGCCTTGGAGGTGCTGGCCTGCCCGGCGGCCAGAGTTTTGTCTGAACGTATATTCAGCATGGCAGGGGGCGTCATTACTGACAAACGCAGCTGCCTGTCCACAGCCAACGTGGACAAGCTGACGTTCATAATAATCACCCAGGCATGGATCCCACAGGACCTGTGCCTCCCTTGAGCAGAATAGACATATATAACTGCCTCCCCCTCAACAATATATTCTTGTACTCCCGGGCACTTCTTTATTGAATCCTCATTTTTTTAACTTTACCATTATATTGCGGTGCAACCAAAAGTTAAATTAACCTCTTCTCCGTCTAGGTGCCAGGGGGCCTAATTATCTAAAAGTGGCCTTCTCCATTGGTGGGTGACATGATTCTCTGCTATGGGACCTCTCTCCAATTTATATTGCTTAATTTTTATTTATTTTATTTTATTTAAATTCATTTCCCTATCCACATTTGTTTGCAGGGCATTTACCTACATTTTGCTGCCTTTTGCAGCCCTCTAGCCCTTTCCTGGACTATTTTACAGCCTTTTTAGTGCCCAAAAGTTCGGGTCCCCATTGACTTCAATGGGGTTCGGGTTCGGGGTGAAGTTCGGGTCGAGTTCGGTTCCCGAAACCGAACATTTTCGGGAAGTTCAGCTGAACTTCTCGAACCCGAACATCCAGGTGTTCGCATAACTCTACTTTTCATTTTTTCTTTCTTTCTTGCATCAAACACCATGACTACATACATATACCTGTTGTGTCTCTCAAACCATGATGCCGCAAAATGTATGTGCCATCTACCTATCTTGCCCTAGTCATCACACTCTATTAGAAAGAATTGGACCACCATAATATATGTTATAATTTGTGTTTTCTGTTATGCTCTTAAACTCTGATCCTTCCCTTCCCCTTTTTCCTCTCCCCCCTCCCTCCCTATTTTTGGCTATCATGTTATAATAACACATTCATTTATATATTCATACAGATCCAAGAATGACATGTCATAACATAGTTTCTTACAATGTGAGAGGTCTCAACTCTCCATTTAAGAGAGGAAAGGTGATCTATTTCCTTACAAAAATAATAAAGTTGACATATGCTTACTGCTGGAAACAAGCATCCCCACCATGAACAGACAATATTTCTCTAACTGGTACCACTCTGGCTCTAATAGTGGTGCGTCGAAAGGTGTCAGTATAGGGACCAGCAAAAATGTCCCCTTCTTAGTTGTGGAAAGGTGTGTGGACTCCGAGGGCCGTTACCTCTTTATAAAAGGCAAGCTAGGTAACTCCATGTTTACGCTAGGGAATTTATATGCCCCCAACAAAGAACCCTTGGCTTCTAGAGGTCCTTAAAAGACTTTTCCAGTTCACAGAAGGTACTTTAATCCTGGGTGGCGACTTTAACGGGGCTCTGAACCCATTAATTCACACGTCCAGATCCTCCTTATGTTTTCAGGCCTTGGCGAAACTAAAACGACTTCTTTGCTCTCTACATTTAGCTGATGTATGGCGAGCTTTACATCCATCTGATAAAGACAATACATATTACTCAACAACTCTTAACTCCTATCAAAGAATTGACTATTTATTTATTCCCATTACTCATGTACAACATTGCCACTCCTCCTCCATTAAATCCCACTGCTGAAATCCTCCCAAAATGTTGGGAAAATTACGAGACACCTTGCGGAGCTTTTCGAGGCTAATGATAACAGAGAGGTCTCCCTACAGACTCTTTGGGAAGCTCACAAGGCTCATATCAGGGGGGAGATCTCTGCCTATGTTCATAAAGAGAAATATAAGAAGATTTCTGATCTTCAGCAGAAAATTTCACACCTAGAATGTCTGTACAAAACATCTCTATTAGCCTCACATCTCGCCGAACTAACGTCCCTTTGAGATGAACTAAAAAACTCCCTTAATCTTAGCTCAGCAAAGGCTTACCTCTTCCTGAAATACAAATAATATGCACACTGGCCTTAAGGACTCCGCAGGTAATTTACTACATAAAACAGAAGATATAGCGCAAGAATTTAGTAACTTTTACACGCAACTAGTTATGAGTGAAAGGGGCAATATTTAAATTCGCAACATATTCAAAATATTTGCAAATTCTCAAAGTGCCGATATTCGTGATAAAAATTCACAATTCGAATATTCGCTCTCAACAATACACTCGACTATATAATCTACAACCGCCACAGGCAGGTACTGATCTCCAGTTAAAAATAAACCTAATAACTGACTTTCTTCCATCTCTTTCTCTTCCCCACTTAACTGCTACCCAATCTCAAAAGCTCTGCTCCTCCATCTCCGATCAAGAGATTAAGGATGCTACTACTTTCCCAAAAAAATAAATGCCCCAGCCCAGACGGCTTGTCTTCATTTTACTATTCCACTTGCTTGGAAACCTTGCTCCCATATTTTACGAAGCTATATAATTCAGCATTATCTGGGGTTCCCTTCCAAGCAGACACTTGCAGCACAAATTTCTATTATTCATAAAGAAGGTAAATACACAATGTACTGCAGTAATATACTCATTTGGCTAACTGTAGATATGGTCCAAGATAAGTTAAATAAGATAAATGTGAACAAGGCTCCAGGTCCAGATGGATTACACCCAAGAGTGCTTAAAGAGCTCAGTTCAATAATTGCTGTGCCCCTGTTTATAATTTTTAAAGATTATTTAGTTTCTGGTACAGTGTCAAGTGATTGGCGCAAGGCAAATGCGGTGCCCATATTCAAAAAAGGATCTAAGTACTTCACAGGAAATTATAGACCTTTAGGCTTGGAAAGTATAGTTTGTAATTGGATTAAAAACTGGCTGAAGGACCGTGTCTAGAGAGTTGTGATCAATGATTCCTATTCAATTGTACCACAATGTGAATGAGGCCCTCCAATATGTGATATACAGGCTGTATCGGAGTGCCTCTTGCTTGTAATTTTTGGCAGCACTTGCACTTTATTTACAATTGAATATACAGGAAAGAATGTTTCCTAACATTTTTTGGGGAAAAATTAGTTTTTTGGGGAGTTTTTGGGAGTATTGAAAGATGCTCTTGCTTTTATTGAGTTTCCAGATACGTTGGAAAATGCTATGTCTTTGGCAGTGCGCTTAGATAGACGCATTAGAGAGAGGAATAAAGCCTCTTCAGTGTGAGGGATTCCTTCTGACAGTTGTTCTGAAACCGCAAGTTGATGAGAATGATCCACAAAGAGGTTTACATAAAAAAGAAAAAAAAAAAACATGCCTGACTCTTGGTAGTGTGGAGGAGCAAGCAGGAATGCAATCTCCCTGCAATACCCGTTTTCTCCTTCCAGCTATGGTGGCGCTAGAATCAGGAAAATTTACATTTAAAGTGTTTATTGACTGTGGTGCTGCAGTAAACCTTATTGATTTTCTGTTTCTTCAAAATCTGGGCCTAAGTACGTGCACTTTAGAGAGAAGGAGAAACCGGTGTTTTCAATTGATTCTTCCCCTCTTTCTCAGAAGAATCTCAGTCATATTGTTCATGGTATTCGGCTATGGATGGGTGATTTGCATGTTGAAATAATTTCGTGTTTTGTCACGAAAAACTTGCCCGCTCTTATGGTCCTCGGTTTGCCGTAGTTGATTAAACATAACCCTACTATTGATTGGCAGGCAAGACAGATCATTGGTTGGAATGAATTTTGTTCAGACAATTGCTTTAGTGCATCTATCGCAGGGGTGTCTTCTACGATTTTACCTCAGTATCTCTCAGATTTTGCAGATGTCTTTTCGGAGGGTGGAGCTCAGGAGTTGCCTCCTCATCGTGAAAATGAGTGTCCTGTTAGTCTCATCCCAGGGGCCAAGTTGCCAAAGTCTCGGCTGTACAATCTTTCTCAACCCAAAAGAGAGGTCATGCGGAAGTACATAGCCGATAGTTTGGCAAAGGGTCATATTAGGCCCTCAAAGTCTCCGGTCGCAGTTGGTTTTTTGTCTTTGTAAAGAAAAAGGATGGATCGCTGAGACCTTGCTTAGATTTTCAAAAATTTAATCTCATTACGGTCCGTGATCCGTATCCCCTTCCTTTGATTTCTGACCTTTTTGATCAAATTGTTGGAGCCAAGATTTTCTCCAAGTTAGATTTAAGAGGGGCCTACAATCTGATCAGAATCAAGGAGGGGGATGAGTGGAAAACGGCTTTCAACACGCACAAGGCTCATTTCAAAAATCTGGTTATGCCTTTAATATTATGCACAAAATATATGTGACACCCTTATGGCTTCATAGGAGAGGATTTAGAGCCTCCTCTGACTGCCCCCGTTGTGGTGACCCCGGGGCAGATAATTTACATCTGTTCTGGGATTGCCCAATGGTGAGTAGGTATTGGAGAATGGTTCAAACCACTTTGGCTCAGAGACTTAATATTGACATCCCCTTGTCTCCCAAGATATGGGTTTTGGGGGATCTCTCGGAGGTTAATTGTCAGCCTATGAAATGCCGACTGCTGATCAAAGTGATGTTCCTAGCCAGGCTTCTTATATCCAGAAGATGGTGCTCCTCTTCTGCTCCAGATTGTAACAACTGGTTAGGTCTAGTCGAGAAGGTGAAAAGCTATGAGAGGATTCGGTATAGACAAAGAGGGTCTTACTTAAAGTGGGGCAATATCTGGAAGGAATGGGACACGGTTAATTAGCCCGGTTTCCCCTTTTTTTTTTTTTCTCTGCAAGGTGGGGGGCGGGGGGTGCTTGTGGGGGGGGGATGATTTTATAATTCAGTTTTTTTTTTACAAACTGTATCTTTTGAGATGTCTAAAATAAAGGAAAATTATAAACTCTCAAAAAAAAAAAAAAATTTTTGATTATGCCTTTTTGGTTAACAAATGCGCCAGCGGTGTTTCAGCGATTTGTCAATGACATTTTTCATGATTTGGTTGGAAGGTTCATTGTAATTTACTTGGATGCCATATTAATTTACTTCCCTGATCTGAAGACCCATCAGGATCACGTGAGACAGGATTTGACGATCCTTCGGGAGAATAAATTATATGTTAAGTTGGAGAAATTTGTGTTTTATGTCTTGGAGCTTCCGTTTTTTGGGATACCTGCTTTCTGGTTCTGGTTTTTGGATGGACCCCGAAAAGGTCCGGGCGGTTCTGGAATGGAACCAACCAGAATCAGAAAGCTTTGATGCGTTTTTTGGGGTTTACCAATTATTATAGAAAATTCATTTTGAACTACTCGACCATTGTAAAACCGCTGACCGATATGACTAGGAAGGGCGCCGACTGTTCTGTCTGGTCAGATGAGGCATCGCAGGCCTTTTTAGCTATTAAGGAGTGTTTCGCATCTGCTCAAGAGATGAGCGAACACCTGGATGTTCGGGTTCGAGAAGTTCGGCCGAACTTCCCGAAAATGTTCGGGTTCGGGATTCGAACTCGAGCCGAACTTTATCCCGAACCCGAACCCCATTGAAGTCAATGGGGACCCGAACTTTTAGGCACTAAAAAGGCTGTAAAATAGTCCAGGAAAGGGGTAGAGGGCTGCAAAAGGCAGCAAAATGTAGGTAAATCCCCTGCAAACAAATGTGGATAGGGAAATTAATTAATTAAATTAATTAATTTATTTTATTAATAAAATAAAATAAATAAAAATTATCCAATATCAATTGGAGAGAGGTCCCACAGCAAGGAATCATGCGTCATATCACCCACCACTGGAGAAGGCCACTCTCATTTAGTTCGGACCAGCACCCAGACAGAGGAGAGAGGTCCCACAGCAAGGAATCATGCGTCATATCAACCACCAATGGAGACTCTCAGTTATTTCGGTCCAGCACCCAGACAGAGGAGAGAGGTCCCACAGCAAGGAATCATGCGTCATATCAACCACCAACGGAGAAGGCCACTCTCATTTATTTTGGACCAGCACCCAGACAGAGGATACAGGTCCCACAGCAAGGAATCATGCGTCATATCAACCACCACCGGAGAAGGCCACTCACATTTATTTTGGACCAGCACCCAGACAGAGGAGAGAGGTCCCACAGCAAGGAATCATGCGTCATATCACCCACCATTGGAGAAGGCCACTTTCAGTTATTTTGGCCCCAGCACCCAGATAGAGGAGAAAGGTCCCACAGCAAGGAATCATGCGTCATATCACCCACCACCGGAGAAGGCCACTCTCAGTTATTTCGGCCCATTACCCAGACAGAGGAGAGAGGTCCCACAGCAAGGAATCATGCGTCATATCAACCACCACCGGAGAAGGCCACTTTCAGTTATTTCGGCCCAGCACCCAGACAGAGGAGAGAGGTCCCACAGCAAGGAATCATGCGTCATATCAACCACCACCGGAGAAGGCCACTTTCAGTTATTTCGGCCCAGCTCCCAGACAGAGGAGAGGTCCCACAGCAAGGAATCATGCGTCATATCAACCACCACAGGAGAAGGCCACTCTCAGTTATTTCGGCCCAGCACCCAGACAGAGGAGAGAGTTCCCACAGCAAGGAATCATGCGTCATATCAACCACCACTGGAGAAGGCCACTTTCAGTTATTTAGGCCGAGCTCCCAGACAGAGGAGAGAGGTCCCACAGCAAGGAATCATGCGTCATATCACCCACCACTGGAGAAGGCCACTTTTCGTTATTTAGGCCCAGCACCCAGACCGAGGATACAGGTTCCACTGCAAGGAATCATGCGTCATATCACCCACCACCGGAGAAGGCCACTCTCAGTTATTTCGGCCCATCACCCAGACAGAGGAGAGAGGTCCCACATCAAGGAATCATGCGTCATATCAACCACCAACGGAGAAGGACACTCTCATTTATTTTGGACCAGCACCCAGACAGAGGATACAGGTCCCACAGCAAGGAATCATGCGTCATATCAACCACCACCGGAGAAGGCCACTCTCATTTTTTTTGGACCAGCACCCAGACAGAGGAGAGAGGTCCCACAGCAAGGAATAATGCGTCATATCAACTACCAACGGAGAAGGCCACTCTCAGTTATTTCGGCCCAGCACCCAGACAGAGGAGAGAGGTCCCACAGCAAGGAATCATGCGTCATATCAACCACCAACGGAGAAGGACACTCTCTGTTATTTCGGACCAGCACCCAGACAGAGGAGAGGTTCATTCAACTTTGGGTTGCACCGCAAGATCATGGTAAAATAAAAAAAATGAGGATTCAATAAAGAAGTAAATGTTTATTCTGCACAAGGGAGGCACAGGTCCTGTGGGATTCATGCCTGGTTCATTTTTATGAACGTCAGCTTGTCCACGTTGGCTGTGGACAGGCGGCTGCGTTTGTCAGTAATGACGCCCCCTGCCGTGCTGAATACACGTTCAGACAAAACGCAGGCCGCCGGGCAGGCCAGCACCTCCAAGGCATAAAATGCTAACTCTGGCCACGTGGACAATTTGGAGACCCAGAAGTTGAATGGGGCCGAACCATCAGTCAGTACGTGGAGGGGTGTGCAGACGTACTGTTCAACCATGTTAGTGAAATGCTGCCTCCTGCTAACACGTTCCGTATCAGGTGGTTGTGCAGTTAGCTGTGGCGTGGAGACAAAACTTTTCCACATTTCTGCCATGCTAACCCTGCCCTCAGAAGAGCTGGCCGTGACATTGCTGCGTTGGCCTCTTGCTCCTCCTCTGCCTTCACCTTGGGCTTCCACATGTTCCCCTGTGACATTTGGGAATGCTCTCAGGAGCGCCTCTACCAGCGTGCGCTTGAACTCGCGCATCTTCCTATCTCGCTCCAGTGCAGGAAGTAAGGTGGGCACATTGTCTTTGTACCGGGGATCCAGCCGGGTGGCAACCCAGTAGTCTGCACACGTTAAAATGTGGGCAACTCTGCTGTCGTTGCGCAGGCACTGCAGCATGTAGTCGCTCATGTGTGCCAGGCTCCCCAGAGGTAAGGACAAGCTGTCCTCTGTGGGAGGTGTATCGTCATCGTCCTCCGTATCCCCCCAGCCACGCACCAGTGATGGGCCTGAGCTGTGGTGGGTGCCACCTCGCTGTGAACCTGCTTCATCCTCATCCACCTCCTCCTCATCCTCCTCGTCCTCCAGTAGTGGGCCCTGGCTGGCCACATTTGTACCTGGCCTCTGCTGTTGCAAAAAACCTCCCTCTGAGCCACTTCTAACAGACTGGCCTGAAAGTGCTAAAAATGACCCCTCATCCTCCTCCTCCTCCTCCTGGGCCACTTCCGCTTCCATCATCGCCCTAAGCCTTTTCTCAAGGAGACATAGAAGTGGTATTGTAACGCTGATAACGGTGTCATCGCCACTGGCCATGTTGGTGGAGTACTCGAAACAGCGCAACAGGGCACACAGGTCTCGCATGGAGGCCCAATCATTGGTGTTGAAGTGGTGCTGTTCCGCAGTGTGACTGACGCGTGCGTGCTGCAGCTGAAACTCCACTATGGCCTGCTGCTGCTCGCACAGTCTCTCCAGCATGTGCAAGGTGGAGTTCCACCTGGTGGGCACGTCGCATATGAGGCGGTGAGCGGGAAGGCCGAAGTTACGCTGTAGCGCAGAGAGGCGAGCAGAGGCAGGATATGAACGCCGGAAGCGCGCACAGACGGCCCTCACTTTATGCAGCAGCTGTGACATGTTGGGGTAGTTGTGAATGAACTTCTGCACCACCAAATTCAGCACATGCGCCAGGCAAGGGTTGTGCGTCAAACTGGCTAGTCCCAGAGCTGCGACGAGATTTCGCCCATTATCGCACACCACCAGGCCGGGCTTGAGGCCCACTGGCAGCAACCACTGGTCGGTCTGTTGTTCAATACCCTGCCACAACTCCTGCGCGGTGTGGGTCCTGTCCCCCAAACATATGAGTTTCAGAATGGCCTGCTGACGTTTACCCCGGGCTGTGCTGAAGTTGGTGGTGAAGATGTGTGGCTGACTGGATGAGCTGGTGGAAGCAGAGGAGGAGGAAGCCGAGTAGGAGGAGGAGGCTACAGGAGGCAAAGAATGATGCCCTGTGATCCTTGGCGGCGGAAGGACGTGCGCCAAGGAACTCTCCGCCTGGGGCCCAGCCGCCACTACATTTACTCAGTGTGCAGTTAGGGAGATATAGCGTCCCTGGCCGTGGTTACTGGTCCATGTATCTGTGGTTAGGTGGACCTTGCCACAGATGGCGTTGCGCAGTGCACACTTGATTTTATCGGATACTTGGTTATGCAGGGAAGACACGGCTGTCTTGGAGAAGGAGTGGCGGCTGGGGACAACATACTGTGGGACAGCCATGGACATCAGCTGTTTGAAGCTGTCTGTGTCCACCAGCCTGAATGACAGCATTTCAAAGGCCAGTCGTTTAGAAATGCTGGCATTCAGGCCCAGGGCTCGAGGGTGGCTAGGTGGGAATTTACGCTTTCTCTCCAAGGTTTGTGAGATGAAGTGCTGAACACTGCCGTGTGACATGGTGGAGATGCTTGGTGACGCAGGTGGTGGTGTCGGTGGCACATCCTCTGTTTGGTGGGCGGCAGGTGCCAACATTCCTCCCGAGGCAGAGGAAGAGGCCGAGGCAGCAGCAGAAGAGGGAGCAGGGGGAGCCTGAGTGAGTTCCTTGCTTTTAAGGTGTTTACTCCACTGCAGTTCATGCTTTGCATGTAGATACCTGGTCATGCAGGTTGTGCTAAGGTTCAGAACGTTAATGCCTCGCTTCAGGATCTGATGGCACAGCGTGCAAACCACTCGGGTCTTGTCGTCAGCACATTGTTTAAAGAAGTGCCATGCCAGGGAACTCCTTGAAGCTGCCTTTGGGGTGCTCGGTCCCTGGTGGCGGTGGCCAGTATCAGGCGAACTCTCTTGGCGGCGGCTGTTCTGCTTTTGCCCCCTGCTCCCTCTTTTGCTACGCTGTTGGCTCGGTCTCACCACTGCCTCTTCCTCTGAACTATGAAAGTCAGTGGCACGACCTTCATTCCATGTGGGGTCTAGGACCTCATCGTCCCCTGCATCGTCTTCCACACAGTCTTCCTCCCTGACCTCCTGTTCGGTCTGCACACTGCAGAAAGACGCAGCAGTTGGCACCTGTGTTTCATCATCATCAGAGACGTGCGGACTCCGATGAGGTGGTATTCCCATGTCCTCATCATCAGGAAACATCAGTGGTTTTGCATCAGTGCATTCTATGTCTTCCACCACTGGGGAAGGGCTAGGTGGATTTCCTTAGGAAACCATGCCAGCAGAGTCTTCAAACAGCATAAGAGACTGCTGCATAACTTGAGGCTCTGACAGTTTCCCTGATATGCATGGGGGTGATGTGACAGACTGATGGGCTTGGTTTTAAGGTGCCACCTGTGCGCTTTCTGCAGAAGACTGGGTGGGAGATAATGTTGTGAACATGCTGGATCCACTGTCGGCCACCCAATTGACTAGCGCCTGTACCTGCTCAGGCCTTACCATCCTTAGAAACGGCATTGGGCCCCACCAAATATCGCTGTAAATTCTGGCGGGTACTGGAACCTGAGGTAGTTGGTTCACTAGGACGTGTGGCTGTGGCAGAATGGCCACGTCCTCTCCCAGCACCAGAGGGTACACTAACACCACCACGACCGCGTCCCTTACTAGATGTTTTCCTCATTGTTACCGTTCACCATGCACCACAATAAGGAATAAAATATTTGGCCCAATGTATTGATTTCAAATTTAGGCCTTTTTTTACAGGCACCTAACATTATCTGCCTATTTGTTTACGTGGCGTATTACACTAA